>CM029595.1:112835913-112925047 GCA_017311375.1 Mytilus coruscus | reverse complement strand
TATGTAGGGTTTCATTTCAGAAAGTTATTTCAATTATTATTTTGAGTTGAAATAATTTAATATAAAAGATGCGGGATAAAAAAACAATTATTAGTTTGGATTGGATTAAATCTCAACTAATATCATTATGGAATATATATAAAACGAAGGGAAACGTTTCCTCCCATCACATTTTGACTTGAATAACATGAGACCAAATACCGCGATATAAGTCTCTCTCTTCTCTCTCTCTCTCCTCACCAACTATTTCTCTGATCCAAATATTTCCTTGACACAATCAATTATATATAATGTTCTATAAATGAGGCTTTGTATGAGATACACGTCTTATATCTAAACGTATTAAAAAAGGACAAGACATATCCATGGTATTTGTTCCCTCAATGTCAGAGTCTGATATAAACCGAAAATTGCCAGGGATATATAAAATTCGCTGAAGACATCTATGGAACCAGCGTCGCTTGTGATTCCTGCTGTCGGTGTTAAAACTATTATGTTGACTGTGCTTAAGTCCATGTATGAGTAAAATACAGAATTAAAAATAACTCTACCTTTTTATATTTCTTTATTTTAGAGGTAAGCTTCTGGCCAAGTTTCACCTATTCTAACGCAAATCATTTACCTTAAATATCAATCGTATTTTAAGTCTTTGTACGAATACATGAAATATTTGTCACTGGACGTTATGCATGCAATCGATGATCAAATACAAATCTACAGTATTTATAAACATACTACAATTGTATATATGAAAGAGACTAAAAAATATAAATTTTAATTATTTTACACATATTTGAAGGATCGAAATAATCAGTTCTACAAATGGTTGTTATTGAAAGACTTGAAATTTTACAAATATCACATGCCTCTATGAAATTTCTTATCGACGCACCAAACTTTTCCTTTCATCGTGCATAGCTTATTTTCCGATTCACTTAAGGTTTCTAACGATCTTCTTACTTGTTCATTACATTCTAAAATTAAAATCCTACACAAATTGCCAAAACTTTTATTCTCAGGCTAGACTGCGTAAAAGATGAATACTGTTTTGTTTGTGTACACACGGTGTTTTGAAGGCCGATATCCAGTTCTGAAAACCAATAAATTCTTCGCCCGGGGATATGCATTTGACATTAATCTCCTTCAGTAACTTTACAATACCCAGTCGTGTCATTTCTGTATATTGTACATGTAGATAGCACGTGTGATACATGTATATACACCAGAAATACCCATTCAGGTGAATTTTATCTTTTAGAAGAACTCCATATCGGGTAACATTAAATATACATAAACATAAAATTACAATTAAAAAAAATGGTAATAATAAGTTCAAATGTTGCTTTATTAAATGCACCTAGGTACGTATTTGTAAACTTATGTTATTATTTTATTTCATGTATCTTTTGTATTTTTTTTTTGGCTTCAATTATTTATTTATTTTATCTTATTGACTTATTCGTAAATCGAAAACGCACAAACCTAAATAGAATCATATGGCATTGAATGATTTCTCTAACTCAAAACTAGTTATAGATGCCTCTTAAATTTTATTTTTCTCGTTGGGTTGCTTGTCCATTAATTGACGTTTACGCCATATTCTTTTGTTCGGTATTTGTGAAAAGCCGCTCATCGATCAATTTCAAAAGAAATCTAATACTCGTAAGTGATGAACATTGAAGTTCAACTTGCTTTCAATTTTTGTATACGCACAAAGATAAAATAAATGAAAACTTTTAAGCTGTTTAAATCATGCAGTGAATTTTGAAAATATAGTTTTGAAAAAAAAAACGGTTATTTCTGTTAATACTTTTCTGTCCCTTTTCTTAATAATTAGGACACGTGTCACTGGTTAATATAGAACTAGTCAACCATGAATAATCCCAAACAATAAATTTTTGATTGGTTTGTCATACTTGCTTATATTTTTCAATTACGTATTGTTTTCGGCTGAGACTACTACACGTATAACAGTTATAGTAGTCTCAGTTTTCGGCAATATTGTAACAATATCCTTAGAATTTTAAATTGCTTCAGTCATTTAATACATATATTATTTTTTTGTGTTCATGATTTATATTTTTAGATTGATAATATAATTGCATCATTTTTAAGCATTATTTATATGACATTTTAATATTTATTTAAGGTGCATACCGATTTGATTGGCAAATAACTGTTTAAACACTTGACGCCATATTAATATTATATATGAACATTTCGGAAAAATTAGGATATTTAATCATCGGCTCTCAGGAAGTTTACTTGTAGGTTAAAAGAAAGGGAAAATATACCTCTAAGTAGTAAAACTTTAAGATTGGTATTCTTTAAATTGTATAACTTTCATATTCTGGCTTTCTTCAATTTTTAAATTATATGGAGAATCACGTTTTAATGCCAGATCTTTTATTATTTGTTCTGTTAAATCAAAGACATGTAGTTCATGTATTCTATTTTCCGGGAAAAATTTCTTCACAATGATAAAGAAATTAGGGATGTTGTGTATACACCTTTCTATTGGTGAACACTATATATGTTGCCCACTAGCTGTCCTTATGTGTTTTTTGTTGTTTGATTGCTGTCTCTTTGCCGTTAAATCCACTATGATCTCCTACAGTTTCAGTTCCGTTTGATGTACGTTTAATTCGGTTTAAAACAAACCATATTTGATAGAGTTATTCAATATATATTTCCCTTAAGACTTTGCTCAGAGGAAAGTAATAGAATAGGTTTGAATATACATTTTAGTGCAAAGTTAACAATAAAAAAAAGTTTCACTTTACAATTTTAACTCCCAAAATTTTAAACTATTAATTTTGAAGACGTGTTTCATCTAAACGAAGTCTAAATGGTCACCAACTTACCAGTTTATTGTTTCCTATTTTGCACACCTAAATATAAACCTCATTGAAAATACTATTTAATTGGTCGTAGTAAATTCTATTGAGCACAAAACAAATCCATTTTTTTTTAATAAGAAGAAAAACAATATTGTTTTTTACTTTGAAACACGGGTTAATACTTTAAATTACATTGTGCACAAAAAATCCTTAAATTTTCCTAGGAATGAGAAACTCTTTTCTTCATAGAAATGTTTGAAATAGTTTACACTGGACATTAAACAACACAATCAATCAAAAAATATATCCAAGGATTTTATTATGCATGTACATGTATATAAATGCCGGATACCATATACATATATTGAATAATCAATAAAATAAGTGCTGTCAAAAAAACATTATCATTAGGATATCAAAATAATTCAGTTTTTCTTTCAAAATGATTTGCAAACAGTCCTCTTTCAGAGAATTTTTCTGTCTGTGCTATCCTCTGTGTGGGTTAATTATTTTAAGCATAAAGTTTATAAATCGATCTCTGAAAAACATTATATATATAAAGTTAAAGTAAACTTATGCATGGCGGAAAAGAAATATATGAAAACGATAGGTGCAATGTGCATGCAGCCTTGCAAATGATATTTAAAAAATATATTTAATCTATAAAACTTAGGACTTTAATTTAAATATTGTTGATGGGATGTTAAGTTTCCAGAACATAGAAAATACACAAGAAAATCTATCAGTACACTTGTTTATCAAAATGTGCTTGGTGTCCATTTTACAATATATTGTTTAAGAATTTAGTGTTTTCTTTTCATTCTGACATCTGTGTCCCTGGATCTGAACAAGAAATTGCGAAGACGTTATGCTTATCAGTTTACCTTTAAAAGATTTTCAACAGAATATTATATATAAATTTTTTTAATTTTAGTTTTTCTTTGCGAAAACAAAATGGCCCTAAAGCTAAATGTCATCGTCAGATGTAAAATGGAAGGCGATAAACACTTTAGAATATACACCACCTGCTGGATCTTTTACCTGGACACAGATCTTGTTACGTAACAAGTACGAAAGTAAAATTATCGATATGGTATATTCAGTCGAATATACACAGTATCTCTGGACTGGGGTATTTAAGACATTTTGATCTGATAATTATGTAAATTTATTTGTGCTTTATGTAAAAAAACATTTAACCATTTTATTTTCAAAACTTCTTTAAAATGAGTTGACTTTCAGTTTGAGCATATATTTATTTTCAAAACCGGTTTCCAATTATAAACCAATCTCATTATTATCAGCAGTGGGCAAAGTATTTGAAAAAATTGTATTTAAAAATTATTTAATCACTTAATTAGTTGCAAAAAGTTTTGTTTCAAGTTCATATTCGCCTTTTGAGAATACTAATGCAGGAGTTCCACAAGGCTCTTTATTAGGTTCCCTACTATTCCTTATTCATGTATATGACATAGCTGGTAATTTGATAAGTCTGACTCGATTGTGTGCTGATGAAACATCCCTTTCTTATTAAAAATAGTCCTTACACAATAGGGATGTCTTAAATAGCGATTTAGAACAAATTTCAGCATGGTCTCAGGATTGGTTTATTGATTTTAATCCTAACAAGACAATTACTATACTATTCTCCTGTAATTCTTCCCAGATGAAATTAAATGGAACTTCAAAATCAAGTAGTAGAATTATCTCCTGTCATAAACACTTAGGTATTACTTTTGATTCCAATGGTAAATTCTATACAATATAGAAAACGTTTTAAAGTGTGCAAGCATAAGATTAAATTTCTAAAAACAAGAATGTGTCCAAAGTACCGGATGCCCCCCACTATCATTTTCCATGTTCAATTGACCATGAAATTGGGTAAAAATCTAATTTTAAATTAGAAAGATTATACCATAGGAACATGTGTACTAAGTTTCAAGTTGATTGGACTTCAACTTATCAAAAACAACCTTGACCAAAAACTTTAACCTAAAACTCCCACTTTCATTTTCTATGTTCATTGGACCGTGAAATTGGGGTCAAAAGTCTAATTGGCTTTCAAATTAGAAAGATCATATCATAAGCAACAAGTGTACTAAGTTTCAAGTTGATTGGACTTCAGCTTCATCAAAAACTACCTTGACCAACAACTTTAACCAAAACTCCCACTTTCATTTTCTATAGAAAATGAAAGAATATGGATAAATGTACATGGGACAAAATCGCACACAATACATAGAAAACATAGAAAATTATCAATGAACAGGGCTTTTATTCCTGTTCTTCATCTTGACAGTTGATGTAAGGCTATGTTCATTGGACCGTGAAATTGGGGTCAAAAGTCTAATTTGGCTTTAAAATTGGAAAGATCATATCATAAGCAACAAGTGTACCAAGTTTGAAATTGATTTGACTTCAGCTTCATCAAAAACTACCTTGACCAAAAACTTTAACCTGAAACGGGACAGACGGACACACAGACGGACGGACGAACGAACGAACAGACGGACGCACAGACCAGAAAACATAATGCCCCTCTACTATCGTAGGTGGGGCATAAAATGGTATTGACTAGGAATTATCTTATTCGCATAAACTTAACACCAATTATGTAATATGCACGTGAGTCATTGAATGGTTGTACTCAACAAGATTCTGACAATCTATAACATGACGTTTAGTTGGATGCAAAATATTGTAACTGGGTTGCCCGTGTTTGCTAGTCCGGAAGTTATATAATTTCAGTGGTACAGGCTGACATTTGGTAGTGAACAGAAGAAAATCAAAATGTTCTATTCTTCACATAAAGTGGGACTGCCTCTACGATTTAATGTCACTTTTTCAGTTATAGATAGAATAACAGAAAATCCTTTTTTTTTTCTATCGAATGAAATAGCCTAAACCCCGACATATGTACGTCCAGAAATATGAATATATTTATCTAACTTGACACAGACACAATTGCACCCAATCTTTATTAAGGGACAGTTGATTGGATAAAAGTGATGGATTGCCACGCCTATATTAAAACTGAGATCCTATGAACAGACTTCAGATAGCTCCCAGTATTCGAATTTGATAAAAAAAAAAATATTTGTATCTCGTATTGTTTCAATATTCAAAGTGTTGAGTAATGTAGTTGAATTTAAGATTAAATTTGGGAAGTCGTGTATATCCCCATTTTTAAGTTATTCAACTTGAAGAAATAAAAAAAATCAGCTGGTTTTGAAATTTTTCAAGAGTTGCAAATATTAACAAATTAAATTTATGATACAGAATTATTTTTATTTGTGTTCATCAACAATGTTTGCTAAATATTTTTCCTCGAATCCCGAAAAGTGAAGAGTTTAATACGTGTAAATCCCAAGTTCACACAAATAATAAAGTCCCAAGCCGACGTTCGTAAAAGGTCTGTTCTATATAGAGTTTAGTTTCATTTTCAAAAATTTCAGACACGTAAATAATATAGGTTGTTAGTGCTAGCTTTACACTAGTTATTAGCTGGCCTGGATTATGATAGAAATATCCAATGACATGCAAAAAATATATCTAATGCCATGGGTCACGCATGGACTGTCTTATTTTATAGGGATGCCCATGTGGCACATCAAAGATAAGATTGATTTAACCATTGTACTTTAGAATTGCAACAAATCTTAAATTCACTTAAATACATTAACCTGTTATCTTGTCGACTTTAAAGCCAACATACAGATAGCCGTAATATCCTGAGAAGAGACCTCGATGAAATTTGAAAGTTAAACAAATCTTAGTTTTCCGGGAACGAATATTTTGTAAAACGTTGTAGTGATCAGATAATCTATGACGTAATTTTAAAAAAAGACGACAAGGTCGAAATAGTTCTAGCCGTCTTATAGCAAGAAAGTCTCCTCACTCAGCTTGTTGTTATGTGTTGGTGGTGGATATATCCACCACTCACAATTGACTTTATCTCTGCGGTTACAAAGCTCGTTGTTGAGATCAACACTAGGGAGCCATTAAATTTTATGGAGTTTGGGGAGGGTGGCTAGGATGAAAAATGTTGTCCTGCATTTTCTTTAAATGTAATCTCAATGTAAATGTAGTCCTGCTTTTTTTAATTTTACAACCTATTCTGTCCTGCCTTTCTTAGTTATTAATTTATTCTGACTTGTTTTACAAAGTCATCATGCCTTTTCTTTTTGGCAAAATGCCCATACTGCCTTTTTTTCTCTAAACTCCTGTCATGCCTTTTTTTCACTTTTCATACGTCAGACAAACTTCTTCGTGCATGTGACTTTATATTTCAAAAGGGATAAGAAATGTCTTAATTGATAAGTTCTACATTGCATTTAAAAAATCCATTGAAAGAATATTGTATAATAAGAAATCATTGTCCGCTGTTGGAAGTTCAGTTTCGCCATTTTTCGTGCTTGTCATAAGACGATATTTCAGGGTTTCGATTGTTAAACTCGTTAAATCAAATAACGAACATATTCCATCTCAACATGAGAAAAGAGTGGCTCATTTACCTCTATCAATGTTTATCGTTTATAAGATGTTGTACTTTCAATGCTATTTATAAACGCGAGTAAAATTTGAAATGTTTGGTATACAAATTTTTAATTATTCAACTTATTTTCAGAAGACAATGGGAAATATCGAAGAATCATTATTTATTTTTATATTGTAACAATTTTTTTTCCAAAGGCTTATAATGATAAATGAAATCAATGTTTTGCTGTCAATATTACAATTTATGTATTGCTCTCTGGTGAAAGTCTTTGGGTTCTGACGAAAATGATAGTGTTTTTCTATTTGTCCACAAAGTATATAAAAAGTACAAAGCGTTTTTCTCAACTTTGACAACCTTATTCTGTAACAGATCTTACTAGAACATGATCAATTTATGCTCTTAAGGATACAATAATCGAATGATCTTTATGATTGACTATTGTATTCTGAAACGTTTCAATGGTTTTAATTAAAAAACAAAATTGATACTTACAATTACGTGTAGATTTATTCCGTTTTCCTATTAATCCGTAACTAGAAAAGCGACTTAATATGTATCACATCATAAACTATGAGTGTATAATTTACATTTAAACAAATTCCACACATGACTTGTCATGTACACTAACTTATTTTATTTTGCTCGGTGTGTTTGTATTTATTTCTTCTGAAAATAGGCGCTCGATTAGTTATATTAAGTGGAAAATATCCATTGATTCGATTCTTAAAATTTATATGTAATTTATTTTTATATCTTCATGCTAAATTGTATATTTATGTATGTATTGGAGAAGACGTCACTAAGTTGAAAAACGTGTCTAATCCATTTGTCATTTTTGAACAATAAAATATGTTCAAACTAAAGAATCATGATTTGAATTTGGAAGAAAACCAAACACTTTTTTTTTTATTAAAATTGAAAATCCAACTGATTAAAAGTCGTATTGACCTCTGAAATTCTATCACAGAAAACAAGTACTTATAGTATCTCAAAATGTCCAAATATAGCCCGTTTTATAATCGCGCAGTGGACATAATTTTATTTCTATTCAGACATTCCACATTTTATCATCCGTTTAAGAACTATTTTTGAAGATTACGACGATCCGTGGCTTCATTGCACATTTGACGCAAAATACATTTTCAATTCTTTATTTACACTCAAACACAAATATGTGTTACATGAGGACAAATTACAAATCAAATGCAATAAATGACAGAATAGACAGGAAAATAATAACTTAATAATAGGACGTACGCCAATTCATGAGGGCGTGCCAAATTGTCACGAATGTCCAATCAGGTTTTTCTGCTGTTCAAAGTTTGACGTGCGGTGATGTTTGAACAGTGTTGAGTGTATTTACATTTGTCATTTCAGACCTTTAATATCTTACTATGCTGTATGAATTTTGCTCATTGTTGAAGGCCGTACAGTGACCTTTGATTGGTCATTTTCGTTATCCAGTCTCTGGTTAAATTCTCTCAGTAGACATTATCCCATCATTGATGATCAGGTGTGATATGAAAAGAAAACTACATTATCGTATCTCGGATATATATCTATTAAATATAATAAAGAAAACTTTAGTAAGATTGAGTACAACAAAAGCTTAATTTGCCTTATTAAATCCTTGATGCTGTCTCCTTCAGACTATCAAACACTGTCACCCTAATTGTTAACGTGGTATTATACGTGATAACTTGCTGTAAATAATAGTAAACTGAGTATTTATTCACAGTACGCACCTTATTTTAGTTGTGGTGATAGAAATCTTAAATCATTGATACACAGTTGAGAAATATGGTGCAGTTATTCATATGCAGATTTAAATTAATTAATATTAAACCCAATCCCGCATGCAGCTGTGGTCATCCTGATGAGGATAGTATTCACTATTTTTTAAGTGCCCTTTTATCAACGAAACAAGAGAAATATTGTTTTCAAAATTAGAAAGATCTACTAATATTCATTTTGCTTTTATTGGCTGGCGACGGTGACCTTTCATTTCAGCAAAACAAAGAAATTTTTGAGTCTGTACAATCATATATCAAAATACACTAAGATTTAGAACATTCAATTAAAATTCAATTCCTACTTCCCAACTCTTCACTCTAGTCCAGTTTTTATATTACTCTATATTATGTTATACTTTTGTTTTTGAGACAAGGCCATATTTTGTCAAAAGACAAGCCAAACTGGCTTGCAAAGTGGTTTCGTATTTCGTTATAGAAAAAAAAAATAATAGTTTATGTAAAATAAACTCTCGTACGGTGTGGGTTTATATCTTTTTAAACACGGATGCAAAAATAATGACCATAAAATGCCAGGTTTGCGAGATCAGACGGTAACCTAACAACTAAACAATTGAAAATCTAGGGATCAATGTTTAACATTCGTCAGCAATGAGCAATTTTCATAAATAAAACATGATTTAGTCGAATACTTTCGAGTAAAGAAAAAGAGATTACCATAGATTTGTCATTAACCACAAATGCTTAAGGGGTACAAATCAGTATTCAGGAGTTACCTTTTTTGCATTACACCACATTACAACAGAAATTAGAAAATAGGGCCTGGAAGTATTTCTAAGACATTGTTGTTTTCCTGTTCTATGTAGCTTTCTTTCTGGCAAACACGGTGTTAGATTTTATAAATGCTGACAGGCACCGACCATTGAAAACAATCGATCTGTTTAAAATAAGAAATGAAAATAATTGTTTTTTTTTTTTTTTTATGGCAAATAGAAAATGACCGTTTGATTTAAAATTGTTTAAAATTATTTAGAAATAGGTTTATGAAAAAATGTATTTTAATGTGAAAAGGCTAGACTTTAATTTGTGGCGTAGGGATGTGATTGAGTGGTTTTGTTTACAATTATTTCCATTCTTTCCGTAGTGAAAATCTGCAATAATTATTGTTTCATCATGTTATTTGATTTTCACATTATAACAAAACTAAGAATATGACGGATGAATTTATAGTTAGCTGTTTAATGTCCAGTGGTAACTATTAGATGTATCATTAGGAGACAATTTACAATGTTACAAATATGAACAAGGACATCCTTTGTTATGCAAACATTGTATCACGGCACAAGCGATGACCTATAGACCGCGTGTATCATATGTATATTTAGGGTGGGTTGCTCTGAATAAAAGAGGTATAGATACAGAATATAATTGCATCATTTTTAAGCATTATTTATATGACATTTTAATATTTATTTAAGGTGCATACCGATTTGATTGGCAAATAACTGTTTAAACACTTGACGCCATATTAATATTATATATGAACATTTCGGAAAAATTAGGATATTTAATCATCGGCTCTCAGGAAGTTTACTTGTAGGTTAAAGAAAGGGAAAATATACCTCTAAGTAGTAAAACTTTAAGATTGGTATTCTTTAAATTGTATAACTTTCATATTCTGGCTTTCTCTTCAATTTTTAAATTATATGGAGAATCACGTTTTAATGCCAGATCTTTTATTATTTGTTCTGTTAAATCAAAGACATGTAGTTCATGTATTCTATTTTCCGGGAAAAATTTCTTCACAATGATAAAGAAATTAGGGATGTTGTGTATACACCTTTCTATTGGTGAACACTATATATGTTGCCCACTAGCTGTCCTTATGTGTTTTTTGTTGTTTGATTGCTGTCTCTTTGCCGTTAAATCCACTATGATCTCCTACAGTTTCAGTTCCGTTTGATGTACGTTTAATTCGGTTTAAAACAAACCATATTTGATAGAGTTATTCAATATATATTTCCCTTAAGACTTTGCTCAGAGGAAAGTAATAGAATAGGTTTGAATATACATTTTAGTGCAAAGTTAACAATAAAGAAAAAGTTTCACTTTACAATTTTAACTCCCAAAATTTTAAACTATTAATTTTGAAGACGTGTTTCATCTAAACGAAGTCTAAATGGTCACCAACTTACCAGTTTATTGTTTCCTATTTTGCACACACCTAAATATAAACCTCATTGAAAATACTATTTAATTGGTCGTAGTAAATTCTATTGAGCACAAAACAAATCCATTTTTTTTTAATAAGAAGAAAAACAATATTGTTTTTTTTACTTTGAAACACGGAGTTAATACTTTAAATTACATTGTGCACAAAAAATCCTTAAATTTTCCTAGGAATGAGAAACTCTTTTCTTCATAGAAATGTTTGAAATAGTTTACACTGGACATTAAACAACTTACAATCAATCAACTAAAATATATCCAAGGATTTTATTATGCATGTACATGTATATAAATGCCGGATACCATATACATATATTGAATAATCAATAAAATATAGTGCTGTCAAAAGAAACATTATCATTAGGATATCAAAATAATTCAGTTTTCTTTCAAAATGATTTGCAAACAGTCCTCTTTCAGAGAATTTTTCTGTCTGTGCTATCGCTCTGTGTGGGTTAATTATTTTAAGCATAAAGTTTATAAATCGATCTCTGAAAAACATTATATATAGAAGTTAAAGTAAACTTATGCATGGCGGAAAAGAAATATATGAAAACGATAGGTGCAATGTGCATGCAGCCTTGCAAATGATATTTAAAAAATATATTTAATCTATAAAACTTAGGACTTTAATTTAAATATTGTTGATGGGATGTTGAAGTTTCCAGAACATAGAAAATACACAAGAAAATCTATCAGTACACTTGTTTATCAAAATGTGCTTGGTGTCCATTTTACAATATATTGTTTAAGAATTTAGTGTTTTCTTATTCATTCTGACATCTGTGTCCCTGGATCTGAACAAGAAATTGCGAAGACGTTATGCTTATCAGTTTACCTTTAAAAGATTTTCAACAGAATATTATATATATAATTTTTTAATTTTAGTTTTCTTTGCGAAAACAAAATGGCCCTAAAGCTAAATGTCATCGTCAGATGTAAAATGGAAGGCGATAAACACTTTAGAATATACACCACCTGCTGGATCTTTTTACCTGGACACAGATCTTGTTACGTAACAAGTACGAAAGTAAAATTATCGATATGGTATATTCAGTCGAATATACACAGTATCTCTGGACTGGGGTATTTAAGACATTTTGATCTGATAATGTATGTAAATTTATTTGTGCTTTATGTAAAAAAAAATGCATTTAACCATTTTATTTTCAAAACTTCTTTAAAATGAGTTGACTTTCAGTTTGAGCATATATTTATTTTCAAAACCGGTTTCCAATTATAAACCAATCTCATTATTATCAGCAGTGGGCAAAGTATTTGAAAAAAATTGTATTTAAAAATGTATTTAATCACTTAATTAGTTGCAAAAAGAGTTTTGTTTCAAGTTCATATTCGCCTTTTGAGAATACTAATGCAGGAGTTCCACAAGGCTCTTTATTAGGTTCCCTACTATTCCTTATTCATGTATATGACATAGCTGGTAATTTGATAAGTCTGACTCGATTGTGTGCTGATGAAACATCCCTTTCTTATTCAAGAAATAGTCCTTACACAATAGAGGATGTCTTAAATAGCGATTTAGAACAAATTTCAGCATGGTCTCAGGATTGGTTTATTGATTTTAATCCTAACAAGACAATTACTATACTATTCTCCTGTAATTCTTCTCCAGATGAAATTAAAATGGAACTTCAAAATCAAGTAGTAGAATTATCTCCTGTCATAAACACTTAGGTATTACTTTTGATTCCAATGGTAAATTCTATACAATATAGAAAACGTTTTAAAGTGTGCAAGCATAAGATTAAATTTCTAAAAACAAGAATGTGTCCAAAGTACCGGATGCCCCACTCGCACTATCATTTTCCATGTTCAATTGACCATGAAATTGGGTAAAAATCTAATTTTAAATTAGAAAGATTATACCATAGGAACATGTGTACTAAGTTTCAAGTTGATTGGACTTCAACTTCATCAAAACAACCTTGACCAAAAACTTTAACCTAAAACTCCCACTTTCATTTTCTATGTTCATTGGACCGTGAAATTGGGGTCAAAAGTCTAATTTGGCTTTCAAATTAGAAAGATCATATCATAAGCAACAAGTGTACTAAGTTTCAAGTTGATTGGACTTCAGCTTCATCAAAAACTACCTTGACCAACAACTTTAACCTGAAACTCCCACTTTCATTTTCTATAGAAAATGAAAGAATATGGAGTAAATGTACATGGGACAAAATCGCACACAATACATAGAAAACATAGAAAATTATCAATGAACAGGGCTTTTATTCCTGTTCTTCATCTTGACAGTTGATGTAAGGCTATGTTCATTGGACCGTGAAATTGGGGTCAAAAGTCTAATTTGGCTTTAAAATTGGAAAGATCATATCATAAGCAACAAGTGTACCAAGTTTGAAATTGATTTGACTTCAGCTTCATCAAAAACTACCTTGACCAAAAACTTTAACCTGAAACGGGACAGACGGACACACAGACGGACGGACGAACGAACGAACAGACGGACGCACAGACCAGAAAACATAATGCCCCTCTACTATCGTAGGTGGGGCATAAAATGAAATATGTATTGACTAGGAATTATCTTATTCGCATAAACTTAACACCAATTATGTAATATGCACGTGAGTCATTGAATGGTTGTACTCAACAAGATTCTGACAATCTATAACATGACGTTTAGTTGGATGCAGGAATATTAGTAACTGGGTTGCCCGTGTTTGCTAGTCCGGAAGTTATATAATTTCAGTGGTACAGGCTGACATTTGGTAGTGAACAGAAGAAAATCCAAAATGTTCTATTCTTCACATAAAGTGGGACTGCCTCTACGATTTAATGTCACTTTTTTCAGTTATAGATAGAATAACAGAAAATCCTTTTTTTTTTATCTACTACTATCGAATGAAATAGCCTAAACCCCGACATATGTACGTCCAGAAATATGAATATATTTATCTAACTTGACACAGACACAATTGCACGCCAATCTTTATTATTAAGGACAGTTGATTGGATAAAAGTGATGGATTGCCACGCCTATATTAAAACTGAGATCCTATGAACAGACTTCAGATAGCTCCCAGTATTCGAATTTGATAAAAAAAAAAAAAAAAAACATATTTGTATCTCGTATTGTTTCAATATTCAAAGTGTTGAGTAATGTAGTTGAATTTTAGATTAAATTTGGGAAGTCGTGTATATCCCCATTTTTTAAGTTATTCAACTTGAAGAAATAAAAAAAAAAATCAGCTGGTTTTGAAATTTTTCAAGAGTTGCAAATATTAACAAATTAAATTTATGATACAGAATTATTTTTTTATTTGTGTTCATCAACAATGTTTGCTAAATATTTTTTTCCTCGAATCCCGAAAAGTGAAGAGTTTAATACGTGTAAATCCCAAGTTCACACAAATAATAAAGTCCCAAGCCGACGTTCGTAAAAGGTCTGTTCTATATAGAGTTTAGTTTCATTTTCAAAAATTTCAGACACGTAAATAATATAGGTTGTTAGTGCTAGCTTTACACTAGTTATTAGCTGGCCTGGATTATGATAGAAATATCCAATGACATGCAAAAATATATCTAATGCCATGGGTCACGCATGGACTGTCTTATTTATAGGGATGCCCATGTGGCACATCAAAGATAAGATTGATTTAACCATTGTACTTTAGAATTGCAACAAATCTTAAATTCACTTAAATACATTAACCTGTTATCTTGTCGACTTTAAAGCCAACATACAGATAGCCGTAATATCCTGAGAAGAGACCTCGATGAAATTTGAAAGTTAAACAAATCTTAGTTTTCACGGGAACGAATATTTTGTAAAACGTTGTAGTGATCAGATAATCTATGACGTAATTTTAAAAATAAGACGACAAGGTCGAAATAGTTCTAGCCGTCTTATAGCAAGAAAGTCTCCTCACTCAGCTTGTTGTTATGTGTTGGTGGTGGATATAGTCACACCGACTCACAATTGACTTTTATCTCTGCGGTTACAAAGCTCGTTGTTGAGATCAACACTAGGAGATACCATTAAATTTTTATGGAGTTTGGGGAGGGTGGCTAGGATGAAAATGTTGTCCTGCATTTTCTTTAAATGTAATCTCAATGTAAATGTAGTCCTGCTTTTTTTAATTTTACAACCTATTCTGTCCTGCCTTTCTTAGTTATTAATTTATTCTGACTTGTTTTACATGAAGTCATCATGCCTTTTCTTTTGGCAAAATGCCCATACTGCCTTTTTTCTCTAAACTCCTGTCATGCCTTTTTTCACTTTTCATACGTCAGACAAACTTCTTCGTGCATGTGACTTTATATTTCAAAAGGGATAAGAAATGTCTTAATTGATAAGTTCTACATTGCATTTAAAAATCCATTGAAACAATATTGTATAATAAGAAATCATTGTCCGCTGTTGGAAGTTCAGTTTCGCCATTTTTCGTGCTTGTCATAAGACGATATTTCAGGGTTTCGATTGTTAAACTCGTTAAATCAAATAACGAACATATTCCATCTCAACATGAGAAAGAGTGGCTCATTTACCTCTATCAATGTTTATCGTTTATAAGATGTTGTACTTTCAATGCTATTTATAAACGCAGAGTAAAATTTGAAATGTTTGGTATACAAATTTTAATTATTCAACTTATTTTCAGAAGACAATGGGAAATATCGAAGAATCATTATTTATTTATTATATTGTAACAATTTTTCTTCACAAAGGCTTATAATGATAAATGAAATCAATGTTTTGCTGTCAATATTACAATTTATGTATTGCTCTCTGGTGAAGAGTCTTTGGGTTCTGACGAAAATGATAGTGTTTTTCTATTTGTCCACAAAGTATATAAAAAGTACAAAGCGTTTTCTCAACTTTGACAACCTTATTCTGTAACAGATCTTACTAGAACATGATCAATTTATGCTCTTAAGGATACAATAATCGAATGATCTTTATGATTGACTATTGTATTCTGAAACGTTTCAATGGTTTTAATTAAAAAACAAAATTGATACTTACAATTACGTGTAGATTTATTCCGTTTTCCTATTAATCCGTAACTAGAAAAGCGACTTAATATGTATCACATCATAAACTATGAGTGTATAATTTACATTTAAACAAATTCACACACATGACTTGTCATGTACACTAACATATTTTATTTTACACAGCTCGGTGTGTTTGTATTTATTTCTTCTGAAAATAGGCGCACTCGATTAGTTATATTAAGTGGAAAATATCCATTGATTCGATTCTTAAAATTTATATGTAATTTATTTTTTATATCTTCATGCTAAATTGTATATTTATGTATGTATTGGAGAAGACGTCACTAAGTTGAAAAACTTGTGTCTAATCCATTTGTCATTTTTTGAACAATAAAATATGTTCAAACTAAAGAATCATGATTTGAATTTGAAGAAAAGAAGAAAACCAAACACATTTTTTTTTTATTAAAATTGAAAATCCAACTGATTAAAAGTCGTATTGACCTCTGAAATTCTATCACAGAAAACAAGTACTTATAGTATCTCAAAATGTCCAAATATAGCCCGTTTTATAATCGCGCAGTGGACATAATTGTTATATTTCTATTCAGACATTCCACATTTTATCATCCGTTTAAGAACTATTTTTGAAGATTACGACGATCCGTGGCTTCATTGCACATTTGACGCAAAATACATTTTCAATTCTTTATTTACACTCAAACACAAATATGTGTTACATGAGGACAAATTACAAATCAAATGCAATAAATGACAGAATAGACAGGAAAATAATAACTAATAATAATAGGACGTACGCCAATTCATGAGGGCGTGCCAAATTGTCACGAATGTCCAATCAGGTTTTTCTGCTGTTCAAAGTTTGACGTGCGGTGATGTTTGAACAGTGTTGAGTGTATTTACATTTGTCATTTCGGAGCCTTTAATATCTTACTATGCTGTATGAATTTTGCTCATTGTTGAAGGCCGTACAGTGACCTTTGATTGGTCATTTCTACGTTATCCAGTCTCTGGTTAAATTCTCTCAGTAGACATTATCCCATCATTGATGATCAGGTGTGATATGAAAAAGAAAAACTACATTATCGTATCTCGGATATATATCTATTAAATATAATAAAGAAAACTTTAGTAAGATTGAGTACAACAAAAGCTTAATTTGCCTTATTAAATCCTTGATGCTGTCTCCTTCAGACTATCAAACACTGTCACCCTAATTGTTAACGTGGTATTATACGTGATAACTTGCTGTAAATAATAGTAAACTGAGTATTTATTCACAGTACGCACTTCTTATTTTAGTTGTGGTGATAGAAATCTTAATATCATTGATACACAGTTGAGAAATATGGTGCAGTTATTCATATGCAGATTTAAACCTTATTAATATTAAACCCAATCCCGCATGCAGCTGTGGTCATCCTGATGAGGATAGTATTCACTATTTTTAAGTGCCCTTTATCAACGAAACAAGAGAAATATTGTTTTCAAAATTAGAAAGATCTACTAATATTCATTTTGCTTTTATTGGCTGGCGACGGTGACCTTTCATTTCAGCAAAACAAAGAAATTTTTGAGTCTGTACAATCATATATCAGAAATACACTAAGATTTAGAACATTCAATTAAAATTCGAATTCCTACTTCCCAACTCTTCACTCTAGTCCAGTTTTATATATTACTCTATATTATGTTATACTTTTTGTTTTTGAGACAAGGCCATATTTTGTCAAAAGACAAGCACAATAACTGCAAAGCGAATTGCGAGAAGTGGTTTCGTATTTCGTTATAGAAAAAAAAATACTAATAGTTTATGTAAAATAACGACTCTCGTACGGTGTGGCGTTTATATCTTTTTAATACATTGGTGCAATTGGATGCAAAAAATAATGACCATAAAATGCCAGGTTTGCGAGATCAGACAGTAACCTAACAACTAAACAATTGAAAATCTAGGGATCAATGTTTAACATTCGTCAGCAATGAGCAATTTTCATAAATAAAACATGATTTAGTCGAATACTTTCGAGTAAAGAAAAAGAGATTACCATAGATTTGTCATTAACCACAAATGCTTAAGGGGTACAAATCAGTATTCAGGAGTTACCTTTTTTGCATTACACCACATTACAACAGAAATTAGAAAATAGGGCCTGGAAGTATTTCTAAGACATTGTTGTTTTCCTGTTCTATGTAGCTTTCTTTCTGGCAAACACGGTGTTAGATTTTATAAATGCTGACAGGCACCGACCATTGAAAACAATCGATCTGTTTAAAATAAGAAATGAAAATAATTGTTTTTTTTTTTTTTTTTTTTTTTTATGGCAAATAGAAAAATGACCGTTTGATTTAAAATTGTTTAAAATTATTTAGAAATAGGTTTATGAAAATAATGTATTTTAATGTGAAAAGGCTAGACTTTAATTTGTGGCGTAGGGATGTGATTGAGTGGTTTTGTTTACAATTATTTCCATTCTTTCCGTAGTGAAAATCTGCAATAATTATTGTTTCATCATGTTATTTGATTTTCACATTATAACAAAACTAAGAATATGACGGATGAATTTATAGTTAGCTGTTTAATGTCCAGTGGTAACTATTAGATGTATCATTAGGAGACAATTTACAATGTTACAAATATGAACAAGGACATCCTTTGTTATGCAAACATGTGTATCACGGCACAAGCGATGACCTATAGACCGCGTGTATCATATGTATATTTAGGGTGGGTTGCTCTGAATAAAAGAGGTATAGATACAGGAAAATAAAGAAAAAAATATAAAATTAGAATAGAGTATAACAGGCAACATAAAGAACAGAGGAAAATGGTATAAGAAAATTAAAGAATAGAGGGAAAAGGTCTAGTTTTTTGCCTGACAATTGTTGATGATTGTTTAAAGTCAAGTGCATTTATAGTTAAAATAATACACAATCGTTTGTACATTGGTAGGGATTTATGTTTGGGGTTGATGAGGCACATAATAAGTAATTGTTTTATTTGAAATTTCTCGAATATTTGGTTTTTTCTTGTCTGATTTGAAAATGAATAAAAAAAATCTATAATCTAAACAATATGGTTTAATTACGACATATAGATAAAACTGCTACTCAGTCGATTTTAGAATAATGCTATAAAGAGAAGACATAAAATATTTAACAACACTTTTGAACAAAGGTCAACCTTAAGACTCGAATATACTTTTGTAAGAACATTAGGTAAATTCGAATTCCATCTAAAATAAATTGTTCATTTGGAAAAAAATGGGATACCTTAGGCTATATTCAAAAATGTTGACTGAATACTCTGCAGACTGTAGTTTACTCGCACATTCACTAAGTACGTATTTCTACGGCTAAAAAATCATAATTGTATCTTTTAATTTGTTTAAATTTATTTCAGTGTTTATTTTCAAACTTTTATGTAAATAATGTTGGATCAACATCGAGTCAGATTAAATTATAATTTATTAAACTATTTAAAATTAAAACTGAAACATGCATCCAATCTAAATTTTACGCATATTATCACCTATATAAAAGATTTAACAGAACACAATTCATGTTTTATATTTAAAAAACATATACGCTAAACGAAACTATGCATGCCAAGAAACGACGTACGCTAAACGATACGATATACGCTAAACGAAACGATGTACGCTAAACGATACGGTATACGCTAAATGAAACGATGTACGCAAAACCATACGATGTACGACAAAAGGGCGCTTATGTTATCGTTTATGGTATGGTTTATGGTACATGGTTTCGTTCGTACATCATTCGTTCAGCGTCCGTACAACGTTCGGTCAGCGTTTCGTTTGCATTCGTACACCGTTCGGGAAGCGTACGTACATCGTACGGGCATGGTCCGTACATGGTTCGGGCATCGTTCGTATTGTTAACTTTTACGTTACACGGACTGTAATTAGTCACAGGAAAAAACAATGTTGAATAATAAGAAACAAGCTTTTCTATTCGAGGAAAATTAAAATAAAAAAGTGAAAATTTTGACAATTTTTTTACATAAGAAAAAAAAAAAAAAAGAAAGACAAGCGCTCTATCCAACAGTTCTTTCAGTTAACTGTTAAAAATGGTAACTTGAAGTTTCAGACACTATATTGTACACATAGGTAAAAATAAAATTCATCTTAAATGGTGATGATTTTTGCAGAAAATCTGTTTAAAAAATCTTTTTATAATATAAATTCTTGGCCAGTGTTTTATCTTTGATTCAAATAAGGTCTCGAAATTGTAGAACATGACGAAAAAGTCAGATGCAAAATTATTCAACGAACCTTATCAAATATATTTCTGAGTGACCGTTATCAAATATATAATAATGGAGGTGACGACAAATAACTTAAAAAAGATTCCAGCAAACATAACTGCATCGTAAGGTACGAAATAAGTTCTTGAAAAGTTTAAAGAAAAATGAGTGGCCTTGTTAATTAGTCACAGGGAAAAGCAATGTCAAATAATAAGAACCAAGCTTTTCTGTTCGAGGAAAATTAAAATAAAAAGTGAAAAATTATGAAAATTTTTTTACATAAGAAAAAAATAAAAGACAAGCGCTCTATCCAACAGTTTTTTTTTCAGTTAACTGTTAAAAATGGTAACTTGAAGTTTCAAACACTAAATTGTACACATAGGAGAACATAAACTTCATCTTAAATGGTGATGATTTTTGCAGAAAATATGTTTAAAACGATCTTTTTATAAAATAAATTCTTGGCCAGTGTTTTATCTTTGATTCAAATAAGGTCTCGGAAATTGTAGAACATGATGAAAAAGTCAGATGCAAAATTATTCAATGCACCTTTTAAAATGTATTTCTGAGTGACCCTTATCAAATATGTAATAATGGAGGTGTCGACAAATAACTTTAAAAACGATTTTAGCAAACATAACTGCATCGTAAGGTACGAACTAAGTTCTTGAAAAGTTTAAAGAAAAATGAGTGGCCTTGTTAATTAGTCACAGGAAAAAACAATGTCAAATAATAAGGAACAAGCTTTTCTATTCGAGGAAAATTAAAATAAAAAAGTAAAAAATTTTGACAATTTTTTTACATAAGAAAAAAAAAAAAAGAAAAACAAGCGCTCTATCCAACAGTTTTTTCAGTTAACTGTTAAAAATGGTAACTTGAAGTTTCAGACACTTAATTGTACACATAGGTGAAAATAAAATTCATCTTAAATGGTGATGATTTTTGCAGAAAATCTGTTTAAAAAAATCTGTTTTATACTATTTTTACAATACATATTGATGGCTTGTTATAGAAATATCCAATTCTTGACCAGTGTTTTATCTTTGACTCTAGGAAAGTCTCCGAAGTCGAAGAATATACTGAAAAAATCGGACGTAAAATTGTTCATCCAGTTTTTAACAGGTTGTTTCGAGTGACCGTTAGCAAAGATGTAAAGAGGAATGTAAAGCAAAACAAATTTTAACAGATCCTAGCAAATATAACTGCATTGTGAGGTACGAATTAAGTTTGTTGAAAATTTCAAAGAAAAATAATTGGCTATGTAAAGAAATCGCACAAAAAAACAACGTCGAATAATAAGAAACAAGTTTATTTTCATTTCGAGGAAAACCAAAATAAAAGCGTAAATTTATAGACAAATTTGCAACAAAAAAGAGCATCGCTCCATTCAAGAGGTTTCCGAATTAACTGTTGAATAGGTTACTTGAAGTTTCAGACAATAAACTGTACACAATTGAGCAAATGTAACTGTATCTTAAGTGTTGATGAT
Source organism: Mytilus coruscus (assembly GCA_017311375.1). Taxonomy (NCBI): domain Eukaryota; kingdom Metazoa; phylum Mollusca; class Bivalvia; order Mytilida; family Mytilidae; genus Mytilus; species Mytilus coruscus. The sequence goes on along the minus strand of CM029595.1, from coordinate 112,902,966 downwards.
TTTTGCAGAAAATCTGTTTAAAACGATCTTTTTATAATATAAATTCTTTGCCAGTGTTTTATCTTTGATTCAAATAAGGTCTCTGAAATTGTAGAACATGATGAAAAAGTCAGATGCAAAATTATTCAACGAACCTTATCAAATATATTTCTGAGTGACCGTTATCAAATATGTAATAATGGAGGTGACGACAAATAACTTTAAAAACGATTCTAGCAAACATAACTGGATCGTAAGGTACGAAATAAGTTCTTGAAAAGTTTAAAGAAAAATGAGTGGCCTTGTTAATTAGTCACAGGAAAAAACAATGTCGAATGATAAGAAACAAGGTTTTCTATTTGAGGAAAATTAAAATATAAAGGTTAAAAATTTTGACAATTTTTTTACATCAAAAAAAAAAAAAAGACAAGCGCTCTATCCAACAGTTTTTTCAGTTAACTGTTAAAAATGGTAACTTGAAGTTTCAGACACTAAATTGTATACAATAGGTAAAAATAAAATTCATCTTAAAAGGTGATGATTTTTGCAGGAAATCTGTTTAAAAAAATCTTTTTATAATATAAATTCTTGACCAGTGTTTTATCTTTGACTCTAGGAAAGTCTCCGAAGTCGAAGAATATACTGAAAAAATCGGACGTAAAATTGTTGATGCAGTTTTTAACAGGTTCTTTCGAGTGACCGTTAGCAAAGATGTAAAGAGGAATGTAAAGCAAAACAAATTTTAACAGATCCTAGCAAATATAACTGCATAGTTAGGTACGAATTAAGTTTGTTGAAAATTTCAAAGAAAAATAATTGGCTATGTAAAGAAATCGCACAAAAAAACAACGTCGAATAATAAAAAACAAGTTTATTTTCATTTCGAGGAAAACCAAAATAAAAGCGTAAAGGAAAAAAGAGCAGCGCTCGATCCAATAGGTTTTCCAATTAACTGATGAATAGGTTACTTGAAGTTTCAGACAATAAACTGTACACAATTGAGCAAATGTAACTGTATCTTAAGTGTTGATGATTTTTGCAGAAAATCTGTTTTAAACGATCTTTTTATAATATAAATTCTTGTCCAGTGCTTTATCTTTGATTCAAATAAGGTCTCGGAAATTGTAGAACATGATGAAAAAGTCAGATGCAAAATTATTCAACGAAACTTTTAAAATGTATTTCTGAGTGACCGTTATCAAATATGTAGTAATGGAGGTGACGACAAATAACTTTAAAAACAATTCTAGCAAACATAACTGCATCGTAAGGTACGAAATAAGTTCTTGAAAAGTTTAAAGAAAAATGAGTGGCCTTGTTAATTAGTCACAGGAAAAAACAATGTCGAATAAAAAGAAACAAGCTTTTCTATTCGAGGAAAATTAAAATAAAAAAGTGAAAAATTTTGACATTTTTTTTACATAAGAAAAAAAAAAAAAAAAAGACAAGCGCTCTATCCAACAGTTTTTTCAGTTAACTGTTAAAAATGGTAACTTGAAGTTTCAGACACTAAATTGTACACATAGGAGAAAATAAACTTCATCTTAAATGGTGATGATTTTTGCAGAAAATCTGTTTAAAAAAATCTGTTTTATACTATTTTTACAATACATATTGATGGCTTGCTATAGAAATATCCAATTCTTGACCAGTGTTTTATCTTTGACTCTAGGAAAGTCTCCGAAGTCGAAGAATATACTGAAAAAATCGGACGTAAAATTGTTGATCCAGTTTTAACAGGTACTTTCGAGTGACCGTTAGCAAAGATGTAAAGAGGAATGTAAAGCAAAACAAATTTTGACAGATCCTAGCAAATATAACTGCATTGTGAGGTACGAATTAAGTTTGTGAAAATTTCAAAGAAAAAAAATTGGCCATGTAAAGAAACGCACAAAAAAACAACGTCGAATAATAAGAAACAAGTTTATTTTCATTTCGAAAAAAAACCAAAATGAAAGCGTAAAAAATATAGACAAATTTGCAGCAAAAAAGAGCAGCTAACCATCCAAAAGGTTTTCCAATTAACTGTTGGATAGGTTGCTTGACGTTTTAGACAATAAACTGTACACAATTGAACAAATGTTACTGTATCTTAAGTGTTGATGATTTTTGCAGAAAATCTGTTTAAAACGATCTTTTTATAATATAAATTCTTGGCCAGTGTTTTATCTTTGATTCAAATAAGGTCTCGGAAATTGTAGAACATGATGAAAAAGTCAGATGCAAAATTATTCAACGACCTTATCAAATGTATTTCTGAGTGACCGTTATGAAATATGTAATAATGGAGGTGTCGACAAATAACTTTAAAAACGATTCTAGCAAACATAACTGCATCGTAAGGTACGAAATAAGTTCTTGAAAAGTTTAAAGAAAAATGAGTGGCCTTGTTAATTAGTCACAGGAAAAAACAATGTCGAATAATAAGAAACAAGCTTTTCTATTCGAGGAAAATTAAAATAAAAAAGTGAAAAATTCTGACAATTTTTTTACATAAGAAAAAAAAAAGAAAGACAAGCGCTCTATCCAACAGTTTTTTCAGTTAACTGTTAAAAATGGTAACTTGAAGTTTCAGACACTAAATTGTACACATAGGTGAAAATAAAATTCATCTTAAATGGTGATGATTTTTGCTGAAAATCTGTTTAAAAAAATCTGTTTTCTACTTTTTTTTACAATACATAATGATGGCTTGCTATAGAAATATCCAATTCTTGACGAGTGTTTTATCTTTGACTCTAGGAAAGTCTCCGAAGTCCAAGAATATACTGAAAAAATCGGACGTAAAATTGTTCATCCAGTTTTTAACAGGTTCTTTCGAGTGACCGTTAGCAAAGATGTAAAGAGGAATGTAAAGCAAAACAAATTTTAACAGATCCTAGCAAATATAACTGCATTGTGAAGTACGAATTAAGTTTGTGGAAAATTTCAAAAAAAAAATAAATGGCTATGTAAAGAAATCGCACAAAAAAACAAGGTCGAATAATAAGAAACAAGTTTATTTTCATTTCGAGGAAAACCAAAATAAAAGCGTAAAAATATAGACAAATTTGCAGCAAAAAAGAGCAGCGCTCTATCCAAGAGGTTTTCCAATTAACTCTTGAATAGGTTATTTGAAGTTTTAGACAATAAACTGTAAACAATTGAACAAATGTTACTGTATCCTAAGTGTTGATGATTTTTGCAGAAAATCTGTTTAAAACGATCTTTTTATAATATAAATTCTTGGCCAGTGTTTTATCTTTGATTCAAAAAAGGTCTCGGAAATTGTAGAACATGATGAAAAAGTCAGATGCAAAATTATTCAACGCACCTTTTAAAATGTATTTCTGAGTAACTGCATCGTAAGGTACGAAATAAGTTCTTGAAAAGTTTAAAGAAAAGTGAGTGGCCTTGTTAATTAGTCACAGGAAAAAGCAATGTCGAATAATAAGAACCAAGCTTTTCTGTTCGAGGAAAATTAAAATAAAAAGTGGAAAATTTTGACAATTTGTTTACATAAGAGAAAAAAAGACTAGCGCTCTATCCAACAGTTTTTTCAGTTAACTGTTAGAAATGGTAACTTGAAGTTTCAGACACTAAATTGTACACATAGGAGAAAATAAACTTCATCTTAAATGGTGATGATTTTTGCAGAAAACTGTTTAAAAAAATCTGTTTTATACTATTTTTACAATACATATTGATGGCTTGCTATAGAAATATCCAATTCTTGACCAGTGTTTTATCTTTGACTCTAGGAAAGTCTCCGAAGTCGAAGAATATACTGAAAAAATCGGACGTAAAATTGTTGATCCAGCTTTTAACAGGTACTTTCGAGTGACCGTTAGCAAAGATGTAAAGAGGAATGTAAAGCAAAACAAATTTTAACAGATCCTAGCAAATATAACTGGATTGTGAGGTACGAAATGAGTTTGTTGAAAATGTCAAAGAAAAATAATTGGCTATGTAAAGAAATCGCACAAAAAAAAAAACAACGTCGAATAATAAGAAACAAGTTTATTGTCATTTCGAGGAAAACCAAAATAAAAGCGTAAAAATATAGACAAATTTGCAGCAAAAAAGAGCAGCGCTCCATCCAAGAGGTTTTCCAATTAACTCTTGAATAGGTTACTTGAAGTTTTAGACAATAAACTGTACACAATTGAACAAATGTTACTGTATCCTAAGTGTTGATGATGTTTGCAGAAAATCTGTTTAAAACGATCTTTTATAATATAAATTCTTGGCCAGTGTTTTATCTTTGATTCAAATAAGGTCTCGGAAATTGTAGAACATGATGAAAAAGTCAGATGCAAAATTATTCAACGAACCTTATAAAATGTATTTCTGAGTGACCGTTATCAAATATATAATAATGGAGGTGACGACAAATAATTTTAAAAACGATTTTAACAAACATAACTGCATCGTAAGGTACGAAATAAGTTCTTGAAAAGTTTAAAGAAAAATGAGTGGCCTTGTTAATTAGTCACAAGAAAAAACAATGTCGAATAACAAGAAACAAGCTTTTCTTTTCGAGGAAAATTAAAATAAAAAAGTGAAAAATTTTGACAATTTTTTTACATAAGAAAAGAAATGACAAGCGCTCTATCAAACAGTTTTTTTCAGTTAACTGTTAAAAATGGTAACTTGAAGTTTCAGACACTAAATTGTACACATAAGAGAAAATAGACTTCATCTTAAATCGTGATGATTTTTGCGGAAAATCTGTTTAAACAAATCTGTTTTATACTATTTTTACAATACATATTGATGGCTTGCTATAGAAATATCCAATTCTTGACCAGTGTTTTATCTTTGACTCTAGGAAAGTCTCCGAAGTCGAAGAATATACTGAAAAAATCGGACGTAAAATTGTTCATCCAATTTTTAACAAGTACTTTCGAGTGACCGTTAGCAAAGATGTAAAGAGGAATGTAAAGCAAAACAAATTTTAACAGATCCTAGCAAATATAACTGCATCGTAAGGTACGAAATAAGTTCTTGAAAAGTTTAAAGAAAAATGAGTGGCCTTGTTAATTAGTCACAGGGAAAAGCAATGTCAAATAATAAGAACCAAGCCTTTCTGTTCGAGGAAAATTAAAATAAAAAGTAAAAAATTTTGATTTTTTTTTTGCATAAGAAAAAAAAAAAGAGAAGCGCTCTATCCAACAGTTTTTTCAGTTAACTGTTAAAAATGATAACTTGAAGTTTCAGACACTAAATTGTACACATAGGAGAAAAAACTTCATCTAAAATGGTGATGATTTTTGCAGAAAATCTGTTTAAAAAAATCTGTTTTATACTATTTTTACAATACATATTGATGGCTTGCTATAGAAATATCCATTGTGAGGTACAAATTAAGTTTGTTGAAAATTGAGCAAATGTGACTGTATCTTAAGTGTTGATGATTTTTGCAGAAAATCTGTTTAAAACGATATTTTTATAAGATAAATTCTTGGCCAGTGTTTTATCTTAGATTCAAATAAGGTCTCGGAAATTGTAGAACATGATGAAAAAGTCAAATGCAAAATTATTCAACGAACCTTATAAAATGTATTTCTGAGTGACCGTTATCAATATGTAATAATGGAGGTGACGACAAATAACTTTAAAAACGATTCTAGCAAACATAACTGCATCGTAAGGTACGAAATAAGTTCTTGAAAAGTTTAAAGAAAAATGAGTGGCCTTGTTAATTAGTCACAGGAAAAAAGCAATGTCGAATAATAAGAAACAAGCTTTTCTATTTGAGGAATATTAAAATAAAAAGGTGAAAAAAGTTTACAATTTCTTTACATAAGAAAAAAAAAAAAAGACAAGCGCTCTATCCAACAGTTTTTTCAGTTAACTGTTAAAAATGGTAACTTGAAATATCAGACACTAAATTGTACACATAGGAGAAAATAAACTTCATCTTAAATGGTGATGATTTTTGCAGAAAATCTGTTTAAAAAAATCTGTTTTATACTATTTTTACAATACATATTGATGGCTTGCTATAGAAATATCCAATTCTTTACCAGTGTTTTATCTTTGACTCTAGGAAAGTCTCCGAAGTCGAAGAATATACTGAAAAAATCGGACGTAAAATTGTTCATCCAGTTTTTAACAGATACTTTCGAGTGACCGTTAGCAAAGATGTAAAGAGGAATGTAAAGCAAAACAAATTTTAACAGATCCTAGCACATATAACTGCATTGTGAGGTACAAATTAAGTTTGTTGAAAATTTCAAAGAAAAAAAATGGCTGTGTAAAGAAATCGCACAAAAAAACAATGTCTAATAGTAAGAAACAAGTTTATTTTCATTTCCAGGAAAACCAAAATAAAAGCTTAAAAATATAGACAAATTTGCAGCAAAGAAATGCCAGCGCTCCATCCAACAGGTTTTCCAATTAAGTGTTGAATAGGTTACATGAAGTTTCAGACAATAAACTGTACACAATTGAGCAAATGTGACTGTATTTCAAGTGTTGATGATTTTTGCAGAAAATCTGTTTAAAACGATCTTTTTATAGTATAAATTCTTGGCCATTGTTCTATCTTAGATTCAAATAAGGTCTCGGAAATTGTAGAACACGATGAAAAAGTCAAATGCAAAATTATTCAACGAACCTTATCAAATGTATTTCTGAGTGACCGTTATCAATATGTAATAATGGAGGTGACGACAAATAACTTTAAAAACGATTCTAGCAAACATAACTGCATCGTAAAGTACGAAATAAGTTCTTGAAAAGTTTAAAGAAAAATGAGTAGCCTTGTTAATTAGTCACAGGAAAAAGCAGTGTCGAATAATAAGAAACAAGCTTTTCTATTCGAGGAAAATTAGAATAAAAAAGTGAGAAATGTTGACAATTTTTTTACATAAGAAAAAAAAAAAAAAAAACAAGCGCTCTATCCAACAGTTTTTCAGACACTAAATTGTACACATAGGAGAAAATAAACTTCATCTTAAATGGTGATGATTTTTGCAGAAAATCTGTTTAAAAAAATCTGTTTTATACTATTTTTACAATACGTATTGATGGCTTGCTATAGAAATATCCAATTCTTGACCAGTGTTTTATCTTTGACTCTAGGAAAGTCTCCGAAGTCGAAGAATATACTGAAAAAATCGGAAGTAAAATTGTTCATCCAGTTTTTGACAGATACTATCGAGTGACCGTTAGCAAAGATGTAAAGAGGAATGTAAAGCAAAACAAATTTTAACAGATCCTAGCAAATATAACTGCATTGTGAGGTACGAATTAAGTTTGTTGAAAATTTCAAAGAAAAATAATTGGCTATGTAAAGAAATCGCACAAAAAAACAACGTCGAATAATAAGAAACAAGTTTATTTTCATTTCGAGGAAAACCAAAATAAAAGCGTAAATATATAGACAAATTTGCAGCAAAAAAGAGCAGCTAACCATCCAAGAGGTTTTCCAATTAACTGTTGAATAGGTTGCTTGAAGTTTCAGACAATAAACTGTACACAATTGAGCAAATGCAACTGTATCTTAAGTGTTGATGATTTTTGCAGAAAATCTGTTATCATTTTATAAATAATATAAATTCTTGGCCAGTGTTTTATCTTTGATTCAAATAAGGTCTCGGAAATTGTAGAACATGATGAAAAAGTCAGATGCAAAATTATTCAACGAACCTTATAAAATGTATTTCTGAGTGACCGTTATCAAATATGTAATAATGGTGGCAACAAATAACTTTAAAAACGATTCTAGCAAACATAACTGCATCGTAAGGTAGGAAATAAGTTCTTGAAAAGTTTAAAGAAAAATGAGTGGCCTTGTTCATTAGTCACAGGAAAAAAGCAATGTCGAATAATAAGAAACAAGCTTTTCTATTTGAGGAAAATTAAAATGAAAAAGTGAAAAATATTGACAATTTTTTTACATAAGAAAAAAAAAAAAAAAAAAGACAAGCGCTCTATCCAACAGTGTTTTCAGTTAACTGTTAAAAATGGTAACTTGAAATTTCAGACACTAAATTGTACACATAGGAGAAAATAAACTTCATCTTAAATGGTGATGATTTTTGCAGAAAATCTGTTAAAAAAAATATGTTTTATACTATTTTTACAATACGTATTGATGGCTTGCTATAGAAATATCCAATTCTTGACCAGTGTTTTATCTTTGACTCTAGGAAAGTCTCCGAAGTCGAAGAATATACTGAAAAAAATCGGAAGTAAAATTGTTCATCCAGTTTTTAACAGATACTTTCGAGTGACCGTTAGCAAAGATGTAAAGAGGAATGTAAAGCAAAACAAATTTTAATAGATCCTAGCAAATATAACTGCATTGTAAGGTACGAATTACGTTTGTTGAAAATATCAAAGAAAAGTAATTGGCTATGTAAGGAAATCGCTGGAAAAAAAACAACGTCGAATAATAAGAAACAAGTTTATTTTCATTTCGAGGAAAACCAAAATAAAAGCGTAAAAATATAGACAAATTTGCAACAAAAAAGAGCAGCGCTCCATCCAAGAGGTTTTCCAATTTACTGTTGAATAGGTTACTTGAAGTTCCAGACAATAAACTGTACACAATTTAGCAAATGTAACTGTTCAAAACGATCTTTTTACAATATAAATTCTTGGCTAGTGTTTTATCTTTGATTCAAATAAGGTCTCGGAAATTGTAGAACATGATGAAAAAGTCAGATGCAAAATTATTCAACGAACCTTATATAATGTATTTCTGAGTGACCGTTATCAAATATGTAATAATGGAGGTGACGACGAATAACTTTATGAACGATTCTAGCAAACATAACTGCATCGTAAGGTAGGAAATAAGTTCTTGAAAAGTTTAAAGAAAAATGAGTGGCCTTGTTAATTAGTCACAGGAAAAAACAATGTCGAATGATAAGAAACAAGCTTTTCTATTTGAGGAAAATTAAAATAAAAAGGTTAAAAATTTTGACAATTTTTTTACATCAGGAAAAAAAAAAAGACAAGCGCTCTATCCAACAGTTTTTTCAGTTAACTGTTAAAAATGGTAACTTGAAGTTTCAGACACTAAATTGTACACAATAGGTAAAAATAAAATTCATCTTAAATGGTGATGATTTTTGTAGAAAATCTGTTTAAAAAAATCTTTTTATAATATAAATTCTTGGCCAGTGTTTTATCTTTGATTCAAATAAGGTCTCGGAAATTGTAGAACATGATGAAAAAGTCAGATGCAAAATTATTCAACGAACCTTATCAAATATATTTCTGAGTGACCGTTATCAAATATGTTATTATGGAGGTGACGACAAATAACTAAAAAAGATTCCAGCAAACATAACTGCATCGTAAGGTACGAAATACGTTCTTGAAAAGTTTAAAGAAAAATGAGTGGCCTTGTTAATTAGTCACAGGGAAAAGCAATGTCAAATAATAAGAACCAAGCTTTTCTATTCGATGAAAATTAAAATAAAAAGTGAAAAATTATGAAAATTTTTTTACATAAAAAAAAAAAAAAGAGAATCGCTCTATCCAACAGTTTTTTCAGTTAACTGTTAAAAATGGTAACTTGAAGTTTCAAACACTAAATTGTACACATAGGAGAACACAAACTTCATCTTAAATGGTGATGATTTTTGCAGAAAATCTGTTTAAAAAAAATCTGTTTGATACTATTTTTACAATACATATTGATGGCTTGCTATAGAAATATCCAATTTTTGACCAGTGTTTTATCTTTGACTCTATTAAAGTCTCCGAAGTCGAAGAATATACTGAAAAAATCGGACGTAAAATTATTCATCCAGTTTTTAACAGGTACTTTCGAGTGACCGTTAGCAAAGATGTAAAGAGGAATGTAAAGCAAAACAAATTTTAACAGATCCTAGCAAATATAATTGCATTGTGAGGTACGAATTAAGTGTGTTGAAAATTTCAAAGAAAAATAATTGGCTATGTAAAGAAATCGCACAAAAAAACAACGTCGAATAATAAGAAACAAGTTTATTTTCATTTCGAGGAAAACCAAAATAAAAGCGTAAAAATATAGACAAATTTGCAGCAAAAAAGAGCAGCGCTCAATCCAATAGGTTTTCCAATTAACTGTTGAATAGGTTACTTGAAGTTTTAGACAATACACTGTACACAATTGAACAAATGTTGCTGTATCTCAAGTGTTGATGATTTTTGCAGAAAATCTGTTTAAAACGATCTTTTTATAATATAAATTCTTGTCCAGTGTTTTATCTTTGATTCAAATAAGGTCTCGGAAATTGTAGAACATGATGAAAAAGTCAGATGCAAAATTATTCAACGACCATTATCAAATATGTAATAATGGAGGTGACGACAAATAACTTTAAAAACGATTCTAGCAAACATAACTGCATCGTAAGGTACGAAATAAGTTCTTGAAAAGTTTAAAGAAAAATTAGAGGCCTTGTTAATTAGTCACAGGAAAAAACAATGTCGAATAATAAGAAACAAGCTTTTCTATTCGAGGAAAATAAAAATAAAAAAGTGAAAAATTTTGAAAAATTTTTTACCTAAGAAAAAAAAGTCCAGCGCTCTGTCCAACAGGCTTTTCAATTAACTGTTAAATATGGTTACTTAAAGTTTCAGACACTAAATTGTACACATAGGGGGAAATAAACTTCATCTTAAATGGTGATGATTTTTGCAGAAAATCTGTTTAAACAAAATCTGTTTTATACTATTTTTACAATACATATTGATGGCTTGCTATAGAAATATCCAATTCTTGACCAGTGTTTTATCTTTGACTATAGGAAAGTCTCCGAAGTCGAAGAATATACTGAAAAAATTGGACGTAAAATTTTTCATCTAGTTTTAAACAGGTACTTTCGAGTAACCGTTAGCAAAGATGTAAAGAGGAATGTAAAGCAAAACAAATTTTAACAGATCCTAGCAAATATAACTGCATTGTGAGGTACGAATTAAGTTTGTTGAAAATTTCAAAGAAAAATAATTGGCTATGTAAAGAAATTGCACAAAAAAACAACGTCGAATAATAAGAAACAAGTTTATTTTCATTTCGAGGAAAAACCAAAATAAAAGCGTAAAAATATAGACAAATTTGCAGCAAAAAAGAGCAGCGCTCCATCCAAGAGGTTTTAAAATTAACTGTTGATAAGGTTATTTGAAGTTTCAGACAATAATCTGTACACAATTGTGCAAATGTAACTGTATCTTAAGTGTTGATGATTTTTGCAGAAAATCTGTTTAAAATGATCTTTTTATAATATAAATTCTTGGCCAGTGTTTTATCTTTGATTCAAATAAGGTCTCGGAAATTGTAGAACATGATAAAAAAGTCAGATGCAAAAATTATTCAACGAACCTTATATAATATACTTTCGAGTGACCGTTATCAAATATGTAAAGATGAAGTTGACGACAGATAACTTTAAAAACGATTCTAGCAAACATAACTGCTTCGTAAGATACGAAATAAGTCCTTGAAAAGTTTAAAGAAAAATGAGTGGCCTTGTGGTCCGTGTATATTTGCGTCCATTCGTTTATCGTTTTGAAATATCAAAAACAAAAAACAAAAAACGAAAGTGTTTTCATTTTTCGTTTTTGATTTCTTAAAAACCAAAATGAAAAACAAAAGTGTTTTCGTTTTTCATTTTTGATTTCTCGAAAACCAAAACGGAAAACGGAAGTCTTTTCATTTTTCGTTTTTGATTTTTCAAAAACCAAAATGAATATCATAAGTGTTGTTGTTTCTCTAAACAAGAAAAGAATCAACATTTGCATTCGATTTATGCATTTTGCTCTATTTAATTCTCGTTGTTTTACGTAATACAATGCTTTCCTTTCCTTTTAAATAACCATTGATACCCCGGTGTATTTACTACTTAATGTAGACAGAATAGACCGCCTGACTTATGATTTGAAAGGTTATTAATGAATCAAAGACTTTCAAATTTCCTTGTTTTTATCTATAAAAAAATATAAAATTATTATATTTAAATATAAAATGAATCACAAATTTGAATAATACAATGAAATATTATATATATGGTGAAAATTAAACGATAAATTACAACATCACATTAACAAGGGAGGTTACTACTTATCTAATAGGAAAACTAGCCCTGTGATTAAAGTATGCACAGCGGTTATCCAGATCAATAGTATTTTTTAATTCGGAGATAATGTCGACGAATGGAAAAGATATTATCAATCTGAACAATAAGGATGCATGATCTTTACTTTTAAGTTTGAAAGGTTGGTTATGTAAGATTATTAGAATTGCATGATGACTGAGACCAATCAGCCAATATTAGACATATTACACGAACTTTCAAGACGGTAATATGTATACGTTATTTAGATTATTTTTAAAAAAAGGTCCCACTCCAAGTCGTCGTTTAGTAGGCCATCTTATGAGTCACTAGGAAGCAGTCCAAAAGAAGATGTCTATCACGATGCTCGGCACATTATTGTACTTTTCGCCTTACTTGATTTATATCAAAATATAAAATATGTGATAAAATTGCTACGACTTCGTAAATCACAAAATATAAGGTTGTGAGACTTATTGAGTTTGATCAGTTTCTTATTATTTTTCCTCAGTAATTGGTGGTTTATTTTGTTGGTTTCGACTTTACGTGATTGCAATAAAGATATTTTGATAATCATTCATAACCGTGAACTTGTTTAACCATTTTTTTTTTCAAGCAGTAAAGCATCGAAACCACAACCACAACCACAGAAATAGCCAAAAGCACAGGCACTTGATAAACATTTGGCTTTCCTCCAATTTTTAGGAAAAAAAAAGGGGGGAGGGGGGTCTTTGAAAGCGAAGAGGCCAATTTTCCCTGGACTTATAAATTTCACTCATAGGGTCAAAATCTAAAATTGGTCTGCACATTGAAAATTGAAGATGACGTTATATATTGTAACAATGTTTTACATATTCCCCTGAAATCAAAACACTATACTTGGTGCTATATGTTTCTGTTGAAGGCATTGTAATAAAAATTGCCAAGGGTTAGAGGCCTAGTTCTCAATATCTTTTTTTTTCACTCACAGGGCCAAACATGTGTTTTTCATACATTTATCATACTTGAAATGTAATATTAAAAAGTTTAAATTATATATTTTAAAATATCTTTTTGGAATTTTAGTTCATTTATATGTTTCGCAGTTAGTGTGACGCCCATTTTCACTGAACTAGTACACATTTTTGTTTATGTGCAAGCTGAAGCCAGCCTCCGGGTGCTGGATTTTCTCGCTGTGTTGAAAACCAATTGGTGGCCTTGGTCTGTTTTTGACTCATTGGTTGGATTGTTGTCTCTTTGTCACATCCCCAATTTCAATTCTCAATTTTTTTTTAACAATTTTACACATAAATTTCCATAAACTCAAAATGCTACTCAGCGTTACATGTTGCATGCATGCTGTTGAAGATACAAATTTGCTTTTACATGCTTTTGTAAAATTTTGCATCGAAGGCCGTTGATAGGCAAAATGAATTAATGCCCGAAAGACAATAAATAGCTTTACTTCTAACACAATTTTTGTTTTGGTTAATGATGACCTTCTTATTCGTCTTAGGAATAAATACTAAAAAGCAAAAATTTGCTTTAGGCGTTTATAAGTTGGTGGTACGTTTAAAATTTAGCGATCATAATAATAATATAATTATTGTAAAACCCTAAGTAAACTTTAAGATTGAAAGACTTTTTGTAAATGGCCCTGGTTTGAAATAAATCAAGGGGTAATCTGCTCTACCCTTTTAAAATGTTTTTGACTTTTAAATCGGCAGGCGACGCTAACCAAAATGAAATAATTTGTATCCGAAAGACAATACATATAATAGCTTCACTATGCTTATATCTATTTTATAGAGTTGTGGTTTGGTTAAATATTTTATTTTTGTTTATTCGATAAATGCTTAAACGTTGCCAAAATCTTTCCAAAATTTTCCGGTTTGGACTATCTGCAGACTCTTTAGGCGTTTATAATTTTGTAATCTGTTTAAGAATTACCCATTAAACTGTTACAACCTTAGAGAACATACATTGGGTTGCGATACGTGTACTTCGAATTTAGTTAAAGATTGGTATACTTTTAAATAGAGGCTCTAAAGAGCCGGTGTCGCTCACCTTGGTCCATGTGCATATTCAACACAGGACATACATAGAAGACGAGAATAGAATGCATGACAAACATCTCTGTTTTGTAGATCTTGTATTGCTGATCATTTGGTCTGCATAGTTTCTCTCTATCTTCTCTAGTTTTTGCTCAAAACACAAAAGAGGGTATGCAAGTGACTTGTTAGTAGATCTTGCCTTATCGGTCATTTTTGTGATTTAAAGTTTCTATTTTTCTATTTTAATTTTTATCATGTAAAGCAAAACATGATAAAAATCGTCATTAAAGGGCAATAATTCCAAGGAGACGTCGGACGATTTCCTCAATATTGTGTTAATTGTAGATCTTGTGTTGCTGATCATTTTTGCTTACTAAAGTTTCTATCTTTCTATTATAATTTTTAAGATATACATTTGTAAGGCAAATACGCAAGTAAATGATGGGAAAAATATTTCAAAAATACCATCCCCAAAATATTGAAAGAAACGTGTATAAAAATTTGGATCAACTGACCAAGAATTCAGAAGGGAAGCTGCGCACTTATGTAAAATTTAAGAATAATTATGGTTTCGTAAAGTATCTAAATATCATGAACAATTTTGAGCTTATAGGAGATCATTAACAAAATTTAGGGTGTCATCTCATCATTTGCAGATTGAAATAGGACAATACCAGGGTACTCCCGGCCTCCACACCTAAGACTATGTCATCAGTGTAACTCTGGTAATATTGAAGATGAAGTTCTTTTTCTCTTTAATTGCACAGAATATAACGAAGACAGACACCATTTATATCACATTATTTCGGAATCATGTCCCAATTTCATTAATTTAAATTCCCAAGAGAAATTGCTATGGCTGCTGTCTTGTGAGAACTCGCCTGTATTAAAAGAGTTGTGTATATTCCTGGTGAAACACAGCAAATAGCAGATTTATATGACATGTTTCGCATAATTAGCAATAATTTGTGTTGTTATTTAAAAAATTATTTGTTAATTGACTGGATTCAGTTTCTCTATTTATTTTGTTCATCTACTTCTGACACGGGGAGGATTGCTGTTATTGCCTATCGCAATCAACAGTATTTCTTAGAGCACCGTCCCTTGGTGTCTCCTGCAGATGAACAAATTTTCTATCTTTATAGATAATAACTTTAGTATGTTCAAACTTTATTATTATTTTTTTTCTTCTTTAATTTTTAATTATATTTTCTTTATATTTTTTATTTGTGCACTGCTGGACATAGAAATAATAATAGTAATAAGGAAGGAAGGGAAAAAAATACCCAAGAGTACTTTTAATGTATTTTTTGTTTTGTTATTAATGCTATTTTCATTTGTCTATTATAATATCTGTCACGTTATATACTGTACAATGTCTCATGTTTGTTGCTTATATTATCATAATTGTTAATTGTAAATGCCCCCTGTTGGACCCTGATTGGAATAATAAAAATATTTGATTTAATTTGATATAATTGCCAATGAGACAACTATCCACCAAAGTTCAAATAAAGTTGATATAAGCAATTAAAGGTACTAACCATAAGGCCTTCAACAGTAAGAAAAACCCATACCATATAGTAGGCTATAAAAAGCCCCAACATGAAAAATATGAAACAATTCGGTTGAGAAAACTAACGGCCTATTTTTTAACAAAACAATTAACGAAAAACAAACATGAAAGACAAGAACAAACGACAACCACTGTACTACAGGCTCCTGACTTGAGACAGGCACATACAGAATGTGGTCCAATATCCAAAATCTAAATAAATTTGTACAAGGTTAGATTCAGTACCAAGAATTTAATCTACTAGTATTTATCAATGGATAATAACAGGTACGTTTGTCAAGGGGTTAGTTTCATAAAAAATATATATATATATATATAGCATTCTGAAAATCAATTTATATGGAGTAAAACAAACCTACCACCAAGTTCTCAAAAATCTTTACAGAGGAAATGGAAAAAAAAAGACAATTCACAAAATATCATTCATCATTAATACAATATCTTTTAAAAAAATCCATAAAACTTAGTACCTTTAATTATTTTTTAAAAGATCTAATATTGAATAGAAAATATCAAACTATACTTATACATAATTTCTTATATAAAATTAAAATTTAATGCGGTATCTATTTTTAGCTGTAAATCTACTTACACTTTCTATTAAGTGTGCAATACAACTCTGAATTTTGATTTTGATCAAATATATGACATATCATAGGTTTCCGACACAGAATGAATGTGGTATAAGAACTTAAAAAATGAAATTGGATATTTACCTATCATGATCCAATACCCAAAATACAAATACAGGTGTAGATTAAGCAATTAAAAGACCCCTTGAATTCATTTTTTTTAAATCAAACTAAAATTGATTATGAACGCGTTGGACATTAATGTAGGCCAATTTGAAAACCGGGCCCAAAATCAAAAATCAAAATACACGGTTAGATTCACCATAGCAAAGAACCTTAATAATCTCTTTTTTTGTTAAAATCAAGCAAAGTTTAATTTTGGACCCTTTGCACCTTCATGTGAACCAAATTGAAAACGGACCCCAAAAAAATAATCTATAAATACATGGTTAGATTATGCATATAAAAAAACCCAAGAATTTAAGACTTTGAATTAAACCCCATTGAAATTGGTCAAGAAATGAGCAAGTATAATAAAAGTATTGTTTTGAGCCCTTTTTCCTAAAACGATTCATTTTAGACTTATACTTAATTTATTGTCCGGAAACCCGAAAATCCTAATTTTTTAGTCCATAATTCTTGAACGTTTTGGGTCATAACCCCCAAAATCAGTCACAACATTCCTCATGCAGTATGGAACCATGTGGTACAAATTCATAGAGATTCATACACTTATAATTAAGTTATTGTCCTGAAACAAAAAAAAATGCTTGTTATTGGTCCTTAATTCCTTCAAAGATGGGACAATAACCCTCAAAATCAATTCCAACCTTCCTTTTGTGGTACAAAACCTTGTGATACAATTTCATAAAGATCCATACCCTTACATGTATACTTAAGTTATTATTTGGAAACCAAATGTCTTCGGAAGACGACGACAAACGTAATACCATTATACGACCGCAAAATCACTCTTTTATGCAAGGTTGTGCCTGCGGTGGTTACAAATGATGGCTTTTTAATGTCCAGTGGCAAATTAAATGCATATTCAGGACGATAACATGTTATTTTAATATGAATTATTAACCTGTTTTGTATTAGATCAACACAATGAGCCGGACGTGCTAGTTCGCGATGCTATAGTTCGCAGGAAGACATGTCATCCTACGCGGATTCATTATTTTGACTCGGAGCCGACCAGTCTCTGATTTTACTTATTAATGCCACGTGCTTGAAGAGAAGCAGCACAAACCAATTTTAAAATCTTTGGTTTGACCAGACCGAAGTTCCCATACCCTCCGTAATTTCATGCATATCTTCCCATTACAGGTTGCAACACAATGCAATGTCATTGGGTTCCAAAAAACGTTTAGAAAATTATGTCAATGTTCTTTCCCATAGGATTCCCACATTAAAAGAGTTGAGGCATTGAAGGCCAAATAAATTTGCATATTTCACATTCTTGCGGTTCGAATTGTAATCAGACGGCCATTGTAGAGTTCCAAGAAGTTTATAAATTAACTTAATACAAAGGCAAACTTTAATGAAAAGTTTCATTGGTGAAATCAAGGCGGCAATACAAATAATTATTAAGATAACAACAACAAACATGACTTTCGTTCGGAGTAACATGAGCAAATCCCTGTTCAATCAATCAATCAATCAATCAATCAATCAATCAATCAATCAATCAATCAATCAATCAATCAATCAATCAATCAATCAATCAATCAATCAATCAATCAATCAATCAATCAATCAACCAATCAATCAATCAATCAATCAATCAATCAATCAATCAATCAATGTATCCAAGTTGTAGTTATTGCAGGAATACTGTCTTAATTTTAATATTTGTTTTGTTTTTACCTTCTTATTTTCTCGATCATTTATACCGAAGTAACTTTTAACCATTGCTTTACGTGGCTTCATGTGAAAGACAACTGTGTTCTTATGAACTGATTTTTACACCCCCCAGGTATGAATTGTGGAGTATCACTCGAATATATTGGCCTGTTTGAAGTCATTAGATTTGCGCACATTTGGGGATTAATTTCTGTTTACGTTTGCGCACAGCCTTTCCTTACATTAGCGAATATTTCAAAGTAAATAGCATTCTGTTTCAATAATTCAGTTTGTAAAATTTCACCAAGACACACACATGGAGTTTCGTTTGTAAAAAAACAATTTGGAGGGGGAGGGGGGAAGGGGCGGATTTGTGTACGATGGAATTACTTTCCGTGTAGACAGAACACTTAAACACTTAAGTCAGGGGATATTTCACAGAGATGCATCGTAAATAATTGCAAAGGTATTTCACCGGATTCCCATTTTCCTCTAAGTCTTTGGGCATTTAACACTAAATAAATGTAAGAACCATTTGAATCATTAAAATGAAATTACATTTTTCAAAGAAAAGTTGTTTAGTCATTCGAATTATCAAAAACATTTAGTTTGTTTACATATTTAATGTCATTGGAATGTCGAGGAGCAATCTGCCTTTTGTAGTTTTGTATGAACGGTTTACTTTTAAAACTTGATTTTTCTCAGATACTAATCATTATGTTGAACCATTTTGACAGACAATTTTAGTTTTTCTGTGAATTTCTTCGTATAATTCATTATTTAAGATTAATAATTGACCTCGCATATGTCTTCTCGATAAGATTGAATTCACGTTACTATATCAGAGCTTTCACGATCCAATCGTAATACTTGACCACCGTTAGGCATTCTTTCACGATATTTTTTCTCGATATATCGAATGACACCCGTGATTTTGTTGTTATCTTCGGTAGCTGTATGACATATACACATAATATGTTTTTTTTCTCAATTATTTTTTATCATAAATTAAAGGGGCCACCATTAATGAAATTATATTATTTTGCACGGGGGAGGAGTGGGGGATAGACAGGTTTTGAAAATGAAAAGTATAACCTGGTGTAAATAAAAAAAA
Source organism: Mytilus coruscus (assembly GCA_017311375.1). Classification (NCBI taxonomy): domain Eukaryota; kingdom Metazoa; phylum Mollusca; class Bivalvia; order Mytilida; family Mytilidae; genus Mytilus; species Mytilus coruscus. Next base: position 112,883,812 of record CM029595.1, on the reverse strand, counting down.
AAGCAGGCACAAGATTATGAAAGAAGAGTGACGCTACAGTACCAACATGTGAAATGTAGTGTTGTTTTCCCCTCCCTAACCCTCCTGATAAAGATAAAACCAGAAAAGTGCTTTGGACGCAATAAATTAATAAAATTTTTACATTTTGTCACCAAGAAGCAAAGAAGTTAAGTAACCATATGCTGACAAATTATTGAAGCTCACGTTTTCATTGATAGTCATAAAAGTAAAGAGAAAACGTATGATTACCAATAACAATCTACTCGAGACAAGAAAGTTGGTATAGGCAACTAACTACTAGTATGGGGGTCTGGATTGGGGTCATTCATTTCTGTATTCTTTAATGTTTTAGGCCATTTTTCTCTAATCATTATATTTTTTGCCAATTATTCTCTATTCTTTATATTCTAACAGTGCATTATTCTCTTTTCTTTTTTTTTATCCATTTTCTCTATTCTTTATATTTTTGCCCATTATTCTCTATTTCGTAACCCCCTTCCACACCCTCTAGTATATGTCACCATATAGCCTTCACAAATGAGTAAAAGTCATCACGAATAGGCCATAAATGGCAAAATGATTCAATGCTAATCCCCATTTTGAATTGTAAACTTTCGGAAATTTGTTTTTCAATCAAACGATCTTAATAATAAAATATAATCAGATTATTGTCCTGAATGTTCGTGTAATAGTACTAATACTGACAGAATGACCTAGGTCATCAGTTCTAATCATCTAAGATAACTACCCTTTCAGAACAGAAAAAGTAAAGATCATGCATCTTTATTGTTCAGATTGATAAAGTGTTTTCCATTCGTCGGCATTATCTCCGATTTAAATACTACTGATCTTATAACCGCTGTTCATACTTAACGACAGGGCTAGTTTTCTTATCAGATAAGTAGTAACCTCCCTTGTTAATGTGATATTGTAATCAATCGTATTTTTACCATCTTTATATAGTATTTTATTGTATTATTTACATTTGTGATACATTTGATATTTAAATATAATAATTTTTTATTTTATTATAGATAAAAACAATGAAATTTGAAAGTCTTTGATTCATTAATCACCTTTCAAATCATAAGTCAGGCGGTCTATTCTGTCTACATTAAGTAGTAAATACACCGGGGTATCAATGGCTATTAAAAGGGAAAGGAAAACATTGTATAACGTAAAACGAGTATTAAATAGAGCAAAATGCAGAAATTGAATGCAAATGTTGATTCTTTTCTTGTTTAGAGAAATCAATAACGAAAAACAAAAACACTTATGATATTCATTTTGGTTTTTGGAAAATCAAAAACGAAAAATGAAAAAACTTCCGTTTTCCGTTTTGGTTTTCGAGATATCAAAAATGAAAAACGAAAACACTTTTGTTTTTCATTTTGGTTTTTAAGAAATCAAAAACGAAAATTGAAAACACTTTCGTTTTTTGTTTTTTGTTTTTGATATTTCAAAACGAAAAACGAATGGACGCAAATATACACGGACCCCTTGTTAATGGTCACAGGAAAAAGCTATGTCGATTAATAAGAAACAAGCTTTTCTATTCGAGGAAAATTAAAATAAAAAGTAAAAAATTTTGAGTTTTTTACCTAAGAAAAAAAAACAAAAAAACCAGCGCTCTATCCAACAGGTTTTTCAATTAACTGTGAAAAATGTTAACTTGAAGTTTCAGACACATAGGAGAAAATAAACTTCATCTTAAATGGTGATGATTTTTGCAGAAAATCTGTTTAAAAAATCTGTTTTATACTATTTTTACAATACATATTGATGGCTTTCTATAGAAATATATAATTCTTGACTAGTTTTTTATCTTTGACTCTAGAAAAGTCTCCGAAGTCGAAGAACATACTGAAAAAATCGGACGTAAAATTGTTCAGCGAGTTTTTAACAGGTACGTTCGAGTAACTGTTAGCAAAGATGTGAAGCAAAACAACTTTTAATAGATTCTAGCAAATATAACTACATTGTGAGGTACGAAATAAGTGTGTTGAAAATTTCAAAGAAAAATGATTGACTATGTAAAGAAATCACAAAAAAACACAATTGCAACAAAAAAGAGCAGCGCTCCATCCAAGATGTTTTCCAATTAACTGTTGAATAGGTTACTTGAAGTTCCAGACAATAAACTGTACACAATTGAGCAAATGTAACTGTATCTTAAGTGTTGATAATTTTTGCAGAAAATCTGTTCAAAACGATCTTTTTACAATATAAATTCTTGGCCAGTGTTTTATCTTTGATTCAAATAAGGTCTCGGAAATTGTAGAACATGATGAACAAGTCAGAGGCAAAAAGTATTCAAGGAACCTTATATAATGTACCTCCGAGTGACCGTTATCAAATATGTAAAGATGAAGTTGAAGACAAATAACTTTAAAAACTTTTCGAGGAAAATTAAAATATAAAAGTAGAAAATTTTGACAATTTTTTTACCAAAAAAAAATAAAGAAGACCAGCGCTCTATTCAACAGGTTTTTCAATTAACTGTTAAAAATGGTAACTTGAAGTTTCAGACACTAAATAGTACACAATTGAGCAAATGTAACTAATCTTAAGAGTTGATGTTTTTTGCAGAAAATCTGTTTAAAACAATCTTTTTAGACTTTTTTTTACATTATACTTTGATGGCTTGCTATAGCAGTATATAATTCAGACCAGTGTTTTATCTTTGATTCTATGAAAGTTCTGACATTGTAGATATTTTGTAAAGGTCAGACGCAAACATTATACAACGAACCTTAAATAAGGTAATTCCGAGTGACAGTTATCAAATATGTAAAAATTAAGTTGACGACAGACAACTTTAAAAAAGATTCAAGCAAATATAACTGCATTGTAAGGTACGAATTAAGTTTGTTTAAAGAAAAATGAGTGGCCTTGTAAATAAGTCACACAAAAATCCGATGTCGAATAATAAGAAACAGGCTTTCTTAATCGAGGAAAATTTAAATAAAAAAGTCGAAAATTTTGCCAAATTTTTACCAAAAAATGATCAGCGCCCTGCTCTATCCAACAGGCTTTTCAATTAGCTGTTTATAATAGTAAAAGAGAGGTTAAGGATACATGAGGGACATTTTAACTTATTGATGTTTCAGACACTAAATTATACACATTCTAGAAAATATAATTGCATCTTAAATAATGATTATTGTTGCAGCAAATCTGTGTAAAAAATCTGTTTTATACTATTTTTACAATATATATTGATGGCTTGCTATAGAAATATCCAATTCTTGACCAGTGTTTTATTTTTGACTTTAGAAAAGTCTCTGTAATGGTAGAACGTGCTGAAAAATCGGACGTAAAAATTGTTCAACGAGTTTTTAAGAGGTACTTTTGAGTGACCGTAAGCAAAGATGTAAAGAAGAATGTGAAGCAACACAACTTTTAACAGATTCTAGCAAACATTAACTTTGTTGAAAAGTTCAGCAAAATGATTGGCTATGTAAAGAAATCGCACAAAAAAAAACAACGTCAAATAATAAGAAGCTTATTTTTATTTTGAGGAAAACAGAAATTAAAGCGTCGAAAATAAAGACAAATTTTCAGCAATATCACTTTTCTCTGCTTGACGGGGAATTCGTTTCACATCTGCAACACATGTATTCAACCTTTTTGTGCATTTCATCTTTTTACAGAAAATGCGACACAAAAAACAACATCAAATCAATTCAAATATTAAAATTACAGAATATTTATGTAAAACTATCTTCTTTTAAACCGAAAGAATGCATAAATGAGGATAGTAGATGCCAAACATTGTCGGAGGCACAACATCACCAGATGGAGGCCTGAGTTTTGCAAAAAACTCCAAGTATATGAACCATATGCTTTTCTTGTGATTTTGTGAGGTTAATTCTTACTAAATATCTAGCTTTAATAACAAAAATTCAACGTTTCTGTCCATATTTCTTTTTTTTCCGTCACCTTACAGGTGATCGAGAAAAATGGGGATGGAAGCTACTGTATGAGTCATGTGGTTTCTGATTGGCTTTCAATTCGTGAAAATCCGGGGTTTAATACTGGACAGAAAATCGTCTAAACCACATAAATTATTCATTAAATTGTACATTTTTTCGATAATTATCCTGATTTTGACCATTCCGCATCCTAAGATAACGATTGCTGCAACGTTGTTTCATCAAGAGGTGGTGAACTGGACATTCTTCATGTCGATCATGGCGTCGAGGGTACAACGACGCATGAATATTTGATGAGATTGAACGGAGTATTTTGAATAAAAAAGGCATCCTAAATTGATGCAGTCAAATTTTAGTAATTATTCAAACACCATAAGATGGTACCAAAGGAACATCAACGTTCAAAAAAGAAAACTTAACGATAGGGAACGACAATCGCTATTTTTGTCGTGTATTTTTGTAGAGGTTCCCGCGTATAACTGAAATATCTAAATCCAGGAAAGGACAATTATTATCGTTTATGTTTGTTTTATTTAAAGAAAGTTCCTTTGGGTAAATTTCGGCGGTATATTTAGATCAATCTTGATCATTTAACAAAACAATATTGTCAAGATAACGGTAAGTGTGTATTTGTCAATTAAATGCAATTTAGACGGGTCGTTACTGATTTCGGCCATACACTGTAATTCATAACAGTGCAACAATCGCAACTACATTAAAGACGCAATTTTGAAAAATTACGAAAAAAGGGGATAAAAAGGAGATTGTCAGCTCTGGCTTTAATGTAAAATATTTCATGGTTGAACATGCGCAATAATGAAAGGCCGTCTCGTTTCTCATCACTGGACATAATAATATGACATCGTGACCCTAACTCAATCACGTTATACGCCGTTCAAATAAGTAAAAACAGTCGTATGTATTTGGCTCTAGCACAACCTTTTACGCTTCACCATTCTCTATCAAATTTTAAGAGTAGATTAACCAACTCCTGTTACTTAAAAGTGTTGAGGTTAGAATGGTTTCTTTAAATTGTTTAGTTAAGATGAATTTTTCATCTATGGTGGTCAACCTTCGTGTTTAATAAATAAACGGGCATGTGTATAATTATACAATGACCAACATAGTCCAACGTCTGAACATCTGATTGATCTGAAGACTGCTCTGCACAATCATATATTATGCTTTGTGTTTCTGTACTATTTCTTTCAACAGGCACAATTAAGCAATATTTCAACAGAAATTAAGGAAAAACTCTAATGAACTTTGAAAAAGATTCGATTTTTAACTATCACACACTTATACCCGTTTTCAGCCTGTGATAATACATCTCCAGACACTGTAAATTCAAAAGTTATTGCAATGTTTATTTCAGGCAAAAAACGCAACATTGTCAGGTAAGCAAAATCACAATCTCCCAATTTCGGAGTGATTTCCCGTCACAAAAGTTTTGCCAATTCCATGAATAATCAGTGATACGCAAGAATAAATAAACGCATTAATTTCTGAATTGACAGTAATTCTATTTGTCCAATTGTGACAGCAAAATCAGTCATTGACATATCTACAGCATTAAAATACTATAAGAAATATAGACATCAATATATCTTAAACATTTTCATAATGTTTTGCTAAAATAACAGATTCATGAGACTTAAAATTAAAGTTATATGCCTAACCAAAATGCTATGTAAACGATGTCCACATGACAACAGGAACTCAGTTTGGAATGTTAACTTGATTTTCTATATTGATTCTTCACTTTTTAAAGACATGATCTATTACAGAATGATTTTTTTGTATACGTTTATTGTATGTTTGCATAAAATTAATCTTTTCTGAAGGTCAGATCGCATTCCAAGAATTTTGACAATCCATTTATAAAATATTGTTACAAATTTATACCAAAGCATGAATTAAATCCTCTCTTAGAATATTATTTATCTTTGTTATCAAATAATCTTGATACTTAATACTGTTGTATACTCAGCTTACTCTCGTTGTGTGTAAAACCTAGTGAATCGGATAATGCACTTTTTTATACTTGAATCTGTTGGAGAGTGTGTTAGGTAGTGTCTATGTACATGATGTTTGTCATTTTATTTTCTAATTAATTGAGTTCTGTTTTTGAATTTCCAATGAAATAAACATGTTTGGTAAAGCTGATCAATGTTATATTATTTTTAGTTATGAAATAAAAAAATTACCTTTTCTTATCCAAAGGTGACTATATGGGGCATTTTTGTCAATGAATGTAAGCAAACATGGTCCTATAATTTTTTTTTCAGGAATAAATTAAGATATGAGCTAAGAGTATCTCATTAATAACAGTTTAAAGTTACATGTCAAAAATTATTGTACAACTGTATAATTCCATGTCTCTTACCGTTACACTTAAGATGCACACAGCGACATAGGAACCATTGTGTTTGTACTATTAAAGATTTGTCGTTGTCAGCAATTGGTACTTGCTAAAATTTCACTCTCTGCTTATATCAAAACCCAGACCCCTTGTAGTCTTGATATTCTATTCACAATAAAAAAAATAGTATTAGAAATTAAAGAAAAGTACTTGATCATAATGAGTCATTTCAATAATATTTAGCAAATTAAAATAAGTAACAGCATGTTCCATTCAAGAAGGAAGAAACAAAAAGAATCACTAAATGTAAAATTGCTTTCTTGTGATATATGACAACTGTGTAAGGTTAATTTTTCGGGTTTCAAACAAAACAATAACAGTTGGTTGTTCAATGCTACATGCTATCATTTGAGAAATTAAAATGCAATATACTATTCGCTATCGTGAAAGAAAAACTGACAGAATTAACCTGGTCTTTCTTCTGTTATTCTTCATATTATCGTTGGTCTTTCTTATGTTATTCTTCATATTATCTTTGGTCTTTCTTATGTTATTCGTCATATTATCTTTTAAGCATTTTCCACTCTTCAAACAGAACTTAAATAATAATATGAAGTCAACAATGAATATTACTGGGTATCTTAAAATATATACATTTCAAAAACATGTCTAGCTGACGTTCTTTCGGTCCGTTACTGTTTCATTTAATGTATACAGAGACTAAGAATACGTTATGAACCCTCTTATTTTAGTAATATCATGTACCTATGTATTCTCTGTTTATACTGTATCATTGCCATCAAAAGGTATCTTGAAAATATCCTTCCCGTCGCAAAACGTCTTTAATTTTAGTCTAAAAATTGCACACTCTATCTATGGAATATTTTTCTTAGTATTATCAGTTTAATCATCTTATTAAAATCTCGTGAAGGATTGCAAATGTAAAGATATGGACATTTTGTTCCAAATCCGAATTGTCATATACAGCATGAACAGCACATTAAACATACAAATTGAAGTTCAACAGTACTAGTCTATTTATTTTTGTTGTTAGGTTTCTGTTTTATTTCAAAATGAGGAGATGTGGTATGATAACCAACTGAAAACTATTCATCAGACTTAAAATGAAGTGGTAATAAGAAATTATAGGCCTTCGTACAGCCTTGAATAAGTGTTGCTAATATAAGTAAAACAGTCAATTACTGATAGTAAAACTTACTAGTACATGGTCACTTTGGACTTCTTATACAACAGCAATCGATATAGGCAATGACATCTAAATCTCATCATTTCAGTTTAATTTTTTCTTCGTTTCATGAAAGCTTCATCTACTTTCATCCATGTCTTAAATGCTGAGATATTTTAACCTACCCAGCAACTATGAAGTGCTACAATTGTAATGTACATAGCACATAAACAGTTACCAGTCAGGTAATGACATGCGTTACTGCTGCCTGATTTCCTAGGAAGATATATATAAAATAAAAGTTTACATCAACAAAGGCCATTATATTACATAACTGAATTGCGTAATGAATAAAAACAAAAAGTTAAATCACAAAAATACTGAAATCCGAGGAAAATTCAAAACGGAAAGTCCATAATCAAATGGCAAAATCAAAATCACAAACACATCAAACGAATGGACAACAACTGTCATATTCCTGACCTGGTACAGGCATTTTCTTATGTAGAAAATGGTGGATTGAACCTGGTTCAAAAGGGGAAAAATTATAATAGCTTCCATAACTAGCTATGACATTTTAATATGTTGGTAGTCATTCAGACCCGGCTTAATATTATATCATGTACATAAAATTGAGAATGGAAATGGGGAATGTGTCAAAGAGACAACAACCCGACCACAGAACAGACAACAACAGAAGGTCACCAATAGGTCTTCAATGCAGCGAGAAATTCCCGCACCCGGAGGCGTCCTTAAGCTGGCCCCTAAACAAATATATATACTAGTTCAGTGATAATGGACGTCATACTAAACTCCAAATTATACACAAGAAACTAAAAGTAAAAATGCATGCATTTACATGTTCCATGTTGTACGTGTATGTATGAAACTCAAATCTGACATGTCCACATAGTTATGTTTACTAAGCTTACATGTGAATTTTAGCATATACATTTTATTTCCCACTTGACTTCCTTTCTGGTATGCATTTTCTGGACGTAGTAAAATTTACCTAGTTATGTTGAAAGGATTGATTGGAGCTCTCGGATCATTCAAACAGTGACACCATGACATGAAAATCAGTTATTTTAACTTTGCTGACAGGGAATTGTTTAGATATATATATATATGTATCTGACACATGCCTTCTTTCCTGATAAACAATGACCCTATTTAGTATGTTGGTGAAAATTTATCCAGTATGAAATGACTCGCATCCAAATAGTCAACACGTATGAAAAGCAAATGTGTCCATATGGTATACATGTTATCTAAGCTGAATACAGAGTGTTTACAAAACTGTCGTAGGAAATTGTCAAAGGAAAAATTACAAGTATCTCCACTATTATTATTGTTATCATTATTTGGACTAGTGTACAGATGTAACATTTCAGCTAAGCTGCTAGCAGAGTGTTAACAAATCTGCTGTAGAAAAGTGTACAAGTAAAACTTACATGTATCTCAAATATAATTTTATTCAGGGATAGGGTACAGGTTTAATTAAACTGACAAAGGAGTGTGTACAAATCTGTCATAGGAAAGCGTATAAGTAAAAGTTACAAGTATCTCAAATACTATTATGTTTTGTACTACGGTACAGGTGTAACATGTTAACTAACCTACAATGGCATATTTACAAATATGTAGTAGGAAAGCACCAAGTAAAAATTACATGTATCACAAATGTTATTGTTTTGACTACGGTACAGATGATATGTTATCTGATTTTGTGAAAATTAATTGCGTTTATGCAACACCACCACAATATGAATGACAGAATAGGCTGGGCCACGCATGCAGCATGTTGCTCTGCATATCTGCACCAACTATGATTTAAAAATACCACTTTTCTCTGCTTGACGGTGAATAATTTTCACATCTGCAACACATGTATTCAACCTTTTTTGTGCGTTTCTTCTTTTTACAGAAAATTCAACACAAAAACAACATTAAATCAATTCAAATATTAAAAGTATAGAATATTTGTGTAAAACTAACTTCTTTCAAACCGAAAGAATGCATAAATGAGGATAGTAGATGCCAAACACTGTCGGATGCACAACATCACCAGGTGGAGGCCTGAGTTTGGCAAATGACTCCAGGTATATGAACCATATGCTTTTCTTGTGATGTTGTTGGGTTAATTCTTACTAAATATCTAGCTATAATAACAAAAATTCAACATTTCTGTCCATATTTTTTTTTTCGTCACCTTACAGGTGATCGAGAAAAATGGGGATGCAAGCTCCTGTATGAAGCAGGTGGTTTCTGATTTGCTTTCAATTCGTGAAAGGCGGGTCTTAATACTGGACAGAAAATCGTCTAAACCACGTAAATTATTCATTTGTACAATTTTTCGATAATTATCCTGATTTTGACCATTCCGCATCCTAAAATAACGATTGCTGCAACGTTGTTTCATCAAGAGATGGTGAACTGGACATTCTTCATGTCCATCATGGCGTCAAGGGTACAACGACGCATGAATATTTGATGAGATTGAACGGAGTATTTTGAATAAAAAAGGCATCCTAAATTGATGCGGTCAAATTTTTGTAATTATTCAAACACCATAAGATGGTACCAAAGGAACATCAACGTTCAAAAAAGAAAAGTTAACGATAGGGAACGACAATCGTTATTTTTGTCGTGCATTTTTGTAGAGTTTCCCGCGTATAACTGAAATATCTAAATCCAGGAAAGGACAATTATAATCGTTTATGTTTGTTTTATTTTAAGAAAGTTCCTTTGGGTAAATTTCGGCGGTGAACTGGATATTCTTCATGTCGATCATGGCGTCGAGGGTACAACGACGCATGAATATTTGATGAGATTGAACGGAGTATTTTGAATAAAAAAGAAAATGCTGACATCCTAAATTGATGCGGTAAAAAAATTTGAAGTCATTATTTTCCAATATTGCTGTATTTGTATTATACAATCCATCTTGAGCTACAAGCATTATGATTTATTATAGCGCTATATTTTCAATTCCACCATTACATTTGAAATAAACGAAATAAATGTAAGATGTCTGAACAAAAAAAAAAGAATAAATACAAATAATAATAACAAATAAAACCTGGGACCACCATAATACTCCGAGATTAAACATTACAGTAATTAGAAAACATATTCGACCTTACCCTAAAAGAAACATACAAATGTAAAGTTATTAAAAGTCTATAGTTTAACGATTTTTTAAAAATCAATCAACCAGAAATCATTTATTAGTGTACCTATACATTTGTTTCATGAACGTCATTTTTAATTTGTAATGATCGGTATCGGTTTAGTAATTTTATTCTAAATTAATTTTTTTTTACGGTCTGATAAACATTTTGAATTTAATGTCGTGATTTTTGGTTACAGTTTCTGTATAATATCTGATTGTTTAAGAAACACGGAAACAGCAACTTATGACTTGTGAGTTATAGTTGGACGACTGACCAAAAACAAGGTAAACGATCTATTTGAACAATTTAAGATTATTGAGGAGGATGTAGCAATTATATGTAAGTTGTGTAAATTTCTTCGAGTTAGCTCAAAACTAAGTATTTGTAACATGAAACATCAAAATAAAAAATAAACAGTTGAAAAACTAGAAAGCTTCGTATGTTTGTCAGTCTACTATCGCATACGTTGTTACACAACCAAACGCTTAAAATGGAAGATGACAACTGAATACTGAGTGAATACCAGTTAAACATTCCTGTAAACACAGACGGCTTAACTTATTCGAATATCTATAAAATACGCGAACGACAGAAATTATGAATTAGACAAAAACTCTTGGCTCAAACTGAGAGAGATGATGGTTAATTACATACGTTTTTCTAGCATATAAAGCTCTTCTAATGCATCAAAATGTTCCCAATTCTTGATTGTAGAACTTCTTTTAACGGTATAATATCAGCGATTCTTTGACGGTTCAAATATTATTACTAGGTATGATTAATATCCCATACACTACATTGTACATATAAAGAACGTTATACGGACTTTAACAAGGATTAATCTTTATCGTCTTAAAGAACACTATTACGTAAATTATATTAAGTACTTATATAACGTGGCTGAAATTGTCCTCATACATACAGGAACAATAAAAAAGTTAAGACAACCATGGGGTTCATTGTGATACAAGTAAGGTAACTGGCATGAACAAGGTATAACATGGCAAATAGCAGGTTGGTTGCATGCTATTTCTCTTAAAGGGGTATTAGCTTTCAAATTCATGATAACCAATAGACTCAAATTCTCATATTTGATTTATAAAATACCAAAACGTATATCCAAATTAAGAAAAGGTCTTAAATAAACAATTAACGATGCATGGACTCGATAATATGCATCATCATTTCGTGTGTATTGTTGTCTAGACGCCAACTAAATAACCATCGAGGTGACCTCCGAAGACTGCCGACAGTACTATAACTCGATATAATCATGCGTATAGATATCAATAGATAGCGAACAAGTGTAATTGTATTTATCTAGGTCTGTTTGATTTCATATTATAAGTTAAAACAATATGTTAATCCTCGTTTTTACCTTTATAAGAATGAGTTTTGTGGATCGAATCAGTCTACCAAATGGTTTACCCTTGTTTCACTTTCAGTGTTGATATTCTGTTCCTTTTAATAGCTGAACACGCCTAGTTTATGTGTAACCCATCTCCAGTTAAGGGGTTCAATTGAATTATTATTTCACTATTTCATTTTCATTAATGATTGAACAAAAGGAAATCTCAATTTACTTTCTATATCTCGTAGCTAATACCCTTTTAACAAACAAGAAGTAAATAGAAAATGAAGTAGTATAACCTCGAAATAAATGAGACAATGAATGTAATCGTTATATACTAGTAAATAAATAACAACCTTCCGAAGATAAAATTAAACACAAACATGTACAATTGGCATAATACAACTGACCTGCATTTACGTACTGTAATACTTATCCACGTTTTTCATATCAATACTGTAATCAAATTCATGTTTTTGTGGGGTTTGACTGTTGTCCATTACAAATACCAGTTTAATCGAAAAATAATAAACTAAAATCAAAACTCGAGCGTAGATAAACAATTATACGAGATACAAAGATTATCTAGCCGAACTGTTCTTTAAACTTCAGATTCAGGTATATGCACTTGTGAGTATGTGGTATTCAGAACTCGCCTGTAAATATAATGTTAACAATTGTTACAAAGCTTAAGAAACGTCCTGCGTGACGTCATACTAAAACGCATAAACTAAAATGTGTAGATTACCGTAACTCATGCTCAAATTTTTTTAATTTTAGGGAGGAATACATGTGCAGATGTTAATACATGTATTGCTATACAACCGTAAACATTCAAACTGTATCCTATACTTGATGGATGCTATCTACACAGCTTTGGTTCTTTATATCCATATTATATATATCCAAATATCCATAAGTTTGTGAAATTATCATAAAATAAAAGTTTTACGAGTTTCTGTCCAAATATTAGCTGCACAATTAATAAATAAAAAGTGATCAAAATAAAAAGTACAAAATAAACACGTTTATATAATTGTCAGTGCAAATTGAAATGCAGCAAAACAGACTATAGACAATGATTAGGATCACTTAAGCCAAAATTAACACGCCTGTTATATCAGTTGAACGGTGACTATCAAAACAGCATAATCAGATAAATTGCAGACGGATAGACATTTAGAAAAGCAAAGGCAAACGTGATACAAGTTTCCAGTGACAGCCGCAGGATCATGATACTTACATAAACTTTTATTAATTATTATTTATATACAGCAAAAAAGTGGCAACGTCATTAAAGCACATGCAAAAGCAAAAGCAATGTCGATTTGATTTAGAAAAAAACTACTTTCTCTTCCATTTTGGAGAAAGTATCCATAAACGCCGATCATAGTTACCAAATCTCAACAAAAAATGGATCAGGAGTTTCCAATTGACCGTCACAAATATCAGCTTGAAAATTCAGCAATACCTTATCAACATAAACGATCAAAGTTAATGGCATATTCAGTTATTAATTACTTTTGCAGAAAATTGACGCAAAAGGTGTTCAGGTTTTTTAACAGGTATTTTCGATTGACCGTTAGAAAATATGTTAATGCGAAGATCAAGATAAACAACTATCAAAATATTCTACCAAATATAACTCCATGTGAGATATTGATGTCATTTTAAAAAAGTTTCAAGTGAAGTAAGTGACAACGTAAAATGAATTAAAAAAACATTTTTTTCTGATTTTTTCGGAAAAAAACCGTCGGTATATGGAACTTATCTGAACAAAAATGAAAAAGCGCTTTTATCTACAGGTTTTTCCTGTTAAAAATGTTAACTGTTAGTTTCAGACAATAAAATGTAAACACATTAGAGCAAATATAACTGTATTTTCAGTTAATGATTATTTTTGCAGAAAATCAAAATGAAAAAAGTCTATAAATAAACTCTTCATAGATACACGCTTAGTGTATGTGTAACCCATCTCTAAGGGTTAAATTGAATTATTATTTCACTATTTCACTTTCATTAATGATTGAACAAGAAGAAATCTGATTTTATTTTTTCTTTTATATCTCGTAGCTAATGCCCCTTTAACAAAAAAGAACAAAATAGAAAATGAAGTAGTACAAATCTCGAAATAAATGTACCATATCTGTGAGAATATGCAAGCGTTGAAGCACAAGCAAGACAAGTGATACAATTATACCTATTTAACGTGTGTTACTATAATTGTAGTAACTATTCTATATCATAACTAGTCATCTTAACATCAATAAATATTTAATACAGACTGATTTACTATATCTTATCATACTTCCATATCGTACGTCGTAAACTAAATATGAAATTCTATGTACATGATGTAAATACTGCTTAAGTTATGTGATTCTGATAAAAAAAAATTGTAAATGATACACATATGATACATGATAACTGCTGCGGTCAATTTCATATTTAAAAGACTTACAGATAACTATTCGAATTATTTCATTGTTGCACATAAGCCTTCTAGTCACAACATTTGTTGAAATATGCAATTATAAGTTAATACAAGTAGACATTATTGAATGAATTTATCGAATAAGAAGATTTGTATCGAATATGAATGTAATCGGTATATACTAGTATTAGTAAATTAGGCCGTTGGTTTTCTCGTTTGAATTGTTTTGCATTTTTCATATCGGGGCTTTTAATTGCTGTGTCATTTGGTCTCTTGTGGAGAGTTGTCTCATTGGCAATCATACCACATCTTCTTTTATATTTATTGCAGGGTTTTTACTCGTGCTGTGTGGATGCAGTAGAATGTGTCCCCGTGCCTGTAGTGTGTGTCCTTATATTTTTACAGTTAGGGTAATTTGCTTGTGAAAGAGATGTCTACATATTTCATTATATTAATGTTCTATTTCTTTTACCTTATTTTATCCCTGCCTCTATGGTTTTACTAAGAGTTCTTATATCTTTCTGTATTTGCCTTTTAGTAGGTCCGGGAACACAGTTATCGTCCTTTGAATTTCGTTGACTACAAACAGAGTCCCTAGTGCGGACAGTGTTTAACTTGCGCACATTGTGTTCGTACACCTTCCAAATTTATTTCTTTATATTTTATGCATAAAATAGTACGTAGGGAGGTATAATTACATGTATAAAGAGTTTGGAATAATTTTTACATTTAGGCATAGTAGTGATCTGGTCCAGTTTGAAAAGGTCAAAAATTAGTATGTCTAGATCTGAAGCTGTCAAACTGTATTATACACCCACTCTACATAAAACTGTCCTTAATTTGAGTGAAAGTCTATATTCTTTTCTATTATTTTGATATAATTTGTCCCGATATCAATACATTACACTGTAAAATATTTTTTGGATAGAGCAGGTGCGATTTTTTACAAATTTGCATTTTCTGTCTTAAATAAATGCAATACGATATAACTGTTTTCCCGGACCAATGTTTGTTATATGTCTTTTGTTTTACTAACGTCGTTCTGTCGGGCTGTTCAATATAGATTTTATAAGAATTCTTCGACTGCTTTATAAATTGTTTATATACTGTAAACAAAATGTTTTTCGCGAGCGATTTATTAGAAAAAGAACGCGAATATAAATCGACGCGAATATGTAAAACTTAGATCATTCCTTAAAGTAACTTCAAGTAAATTTGAAAATCGCGAAATTAAAACGCCGTGAAAAGAGATAGAAAAAGCTTAACGCGAAATAAAGTATCCGCTGTCACGGATAGACGAGTGCTGGCTTAGAAGGAGTCTGTACTTATATAATAATGACTAATACTTTAAACAATTAACAATTTAATATAGTACAAATTTACAAATTAGATAATACTGATCAATATTCAAATTAAACTGTTCATTCTGTTCCACTATTTAACGTTGAACTGCTACAGAAAAATATACTTCCGGTCATCAAAACTGGCCCAACATAACGTGTAGGTTACGGCTGCCCTATTGACGTCTCATAAAGTTTACGTTGTCATACAATAATGTTGCTTAATACCATACAGCTCACTTCTTTTACCAGTTGGTTGTTTATCTCCATACTACATACTACTAACTACATCATACTACTCAACCCTCTGACTAGGACCTATCGAAATATATACTATACGTTATAATATGACATATACCTACGCTTATGTATTACACATGTCGCATAATTAATTATGAATACTTAGTAAGACTACTTATGCGTTCAGTCTATAGAAGATTGCGTTACATTAAATGATGCTTTACTTTACACAATAAATAATTACGGCATTTCGCATTATGCCTTATGTTACATGTCACATAATTGACTATAAAGTATAATGTCATTATACAATTACTACAATATATAGCTTTAACGCTGAATATACATTCATGTCTTTACTTTGCATATTGCTTTACATACTTATGGAGATACATACAACATTGCTTTATCGTAAGCAAACTTACATAAAATATTAACTGTTTCTATAATCTCGTATTTACTATAGGCGGAAGCATACACCCGTTCTACACTATCATTATATAGAACATTAATCAACTTATTTCATTGATAGAAATTAAAATGTAAATAGATATCATATATTTGCGTTGTTGCAGAAAACTGAACATTTTAGCGCGAATAAATATTAACAATAAGAATAAATTGAATCCTACCTCAGAAATCCTGTGAGTGCATCCACGCTACATTGCAAACTAAATTTTAAACATATTTACACCGACCACACATTTACTGGTTAAGATGTTACCTGAGAATGACTACTCAGCTCATCAAGAACAGGTATCACGTGATACTCAACCCGTTCGACGAGTTTACAGGTAAATGCCCAAGTAAAAAGTGGACACCACCTAATTAATTAGATGTAAAATGTGGACATGTATTATACACTGAAGTTTGCAGAATATACACTTTATAAGATACTGACGGTCTGCAAATTGAAATAGAATTAACCAACCAAAATAACTATACATATACGAGTAAATAAAGTCACCCTGTGACATCCGCGAAAATAAGTTGGTTTACAGTATCCCTTTATTGTAACTCTTCTTAAATGTTATGACTTTCGGCCTCATTTAATTTTCTCATTACCCTTAATTAATCATGATTATACAAAATGGCAAGAAAACAATATACACCAATCCTTCAACTATATTCACGTACTCAAAAAACCTCATCCACATATAAATTCAACCGCCGTCAATCGAAATTCCCCTTCTAAATTTAGCACTTTTTATAATTGTGTCAAAGGTGGCAATGCTGCTGCAGCCAGATTATTTAATAAAAATGCACGTGGATATCAACAAATATTCCCGTGCAATGCAAGAAAATGACTTATCTGATCTAGATTATCTTCGGATAATACTGTTAGGTTAACAGTGAACGGGAGAGATTTTTCGCTTTCCTTTTCCTGTGACATTACATGAAAAACGCAAAGCCTAATTTATCTGGTTACTTGAACAAAGCCAAAGTGTGGTATACAATATGTAGGAGAAACAGGACCGGAATTTTTTTAAGGAACACAGGAACATCTATACCGCTTCCAAAAACCAACCTAAGAAATTCAAAAGTATAATTTACCAACATTTAGGTAAACACAGCAACAATATTAAATTTATAATATTCCAACCACCTGAAACGATCCAGAAACAACAGTGGCAATCGCATTAACAATTTGAAAATTCCCGTAAAATTATTGAACTGTCTAGGATTAAACGACTGCAGACAGCATATCACCTGGGTCTAAATGACAATACACTGGGACAAGGGAAGATATCTAAAACTTCTTCTATTGATATCATGAATATTGTTGATAAAAGACAACGTAATAATAGGTCTCGTGGCAAACGTATCAATCGAAATCAACGAATTGAACATCGTATAAATTATACACTTGATGATCTATCTATATCTAAAAATAATGGTAGGCATCAATTATTATGTAAACTGGGTCAAATACCAATAAGTAAATTACATGAAATTTTCAAGGAGTTCTTCAGCCCACTCTATGAATATTCCCGTATAATTACAGCTTTTTGCCACCATAGGCTGTTCCCGCGTATCGATAAACCTGAAGATCATAAACGGCACGTTCTGAAAATTTTCCTATTTTGATAACACAGAACCACCTATTATTTCGTATACATGCAAAACACCCAGCAGAAGTTTTATTTTTAATTATACGTCAGTAACATCAGAATCGTCGAATTTTACATATGATCCCTATGGCCATGTTATTACGGGGGACCTCAATATCGTTCATGACCGAGAGGTTAAAAACTTTTTGAAAAAAGGACCAAAATATCGTCCTTCCTCTAAAAAAGATTGGAAACAGTGTCGTCAGGTCAAAAAAGACGCTTTTTCATCGTATTGTAAAAATTGGTGTAAACGGGAAAAATCTGATAAAAAATCTCTTGATTCTTATTTAAATAAATGTATGAATAATGTGGATATTCGAATATCAGATTTTAAAAATAATTCAGAAATAAATAAAAGAGTACATAATTCGCCTATTTCTAGAATAAGAAACAAGCTTCAAGTACTTTCAAAGCGGTTTGTGTTTGTACCGGCCGACAAAGCAGCCAAGAATGTGGTGGTGGTATGCCGTAAATACTACACGGACGTTCTTAAGAATGAAATTTTTAATTCATCTACATTCAAGTCCGTGCGCTCCACAGAGAGTCATAAAGTAAACAAACATATCATAAAAAGTAAAATCACAAAAATACTGAACTCCGAGGAAAATTCAAAAAGAAAAGTCCCTAATCAAATGGCAAAATCAAAAGTTCAAGCACATCAAACGAATGGATAACAACTGTCATATTCCTGACTTGGTACAGGCATTTTCTTATGTAGAAAATGTTGGATTGAACCTGGTTTTTTTAGCTAGCTAAACCACATCACAGCTTAAGGCCTCTTCTGAACATTTGAAGGTCCCTACTATGTATTGGTTACCTAAACTACACAAAAAACCCGTAAAATATCGTTTCATCTCAACCTCTAGAAAGTGTTCTACAACTAATCTTTCAGTGCTTTAAACTAGTTCCTTAACTACTATCAAAGAACTTATCATTAACTTTTGTAATAAAATATATGAAATAGTGGAATTAACTATTTTTGGAGTGTAAACACATTCTTTGGATATTTTAGATAAATTACGTGCTTTCGATGGTCCTTTTGATTCTGTTGACAGTTTTGACTTTTCAACTCTTTACACTACACTTCCACATAATGTTATCAAACAAAAGTTTTCCTATTTAATTAAATGGGCGTTTGGTAAACCTGAATTATATTTGCTGCAACTCATTTAAAGCCTTCGTCTCTAATGAGAAAGGGAAATATGATAGATATACTTACTGGAGCTGTGATGATATGATTGAAGCTGTTAATTTTTCTCCTTGATAATATTTATGTACGTTTCGGCCATAAGGTTTATCGACAGGTTGTAGGTATTCCTAAGGGCACCAAATGTGCTTCTTTAATAGCAGACTTGTTCTTGTACTGTTATGAATCACAGTTTATTACCAAATTCAGTAAAACCCGTCTAAATTGCATTGAATTGATAAATTCAACAATACTTACCGTTATCTTGATGATGTTTTTTCGTTAAATAATCAAGAATTTTCTAAATATACTTCCCAAATTTACACAAAGGAACTTACTTTAAATAAATCAAATATAAACGGTAATTACTGTCATTTCCAAGATTTATATATTTCAGTTTTACACGTGAAACGCTACATTTAAATTTACGATAAATTAGGACGATTTTTCGTTCCCTATTGTTAATTTTCCTTTTTTTTTTTGGACGGTGATGTTCCTTTGACACCATCTGGGACAATATCCCTAATGGACCTTGAGATGAGGAACACAGATTTATGACTCTCATTAAAAAATTAGTCCGCCATACAATTGTGGAAGCTGTGATTTAAAAATTGACATAAATGAACTTTCTATCAATGTCAATTGTTTTAACTGTAACATTTTGCCAAGCGTGCAACATTCATTTTGTCCTTTTTCCAGCTGCTGAAATCAAGGTTAGTTACACATTTTAGTGCTTATTAATCAAAACAATACAAAATGTCTTCCCAAACTTTTGATTTTTATCAAATATATACTAATATTTTGTTACCACATAATAAACGTGATACGAGTTTCTTTCCAAATATGAACTGCACAATTGATAAATAAAAGTGATAAAAATAAAACGTACAAAATAAACATGTTTATACAATTTTGGTGCAAATTGGACTGCAGCAACACAGATTATAGACGATAATTAGGATCACTAAAGCCAAAATTAACACGCCTGTTATATTAGTTGAAAGGAGACTACTTAAACAGCATAATCAGACAAATTGCAGACGTCAATACATTTAGATAAGCAAAAGTGATAAAAGTTTCCAGTGACAGCCGCTGGATCATAATACTTACATTAACTATTATTAATGAACATTAATACACAGCAAAAAAAAAAATGGCAACGTCATAAAAGCACATGCATAAGCAAAAGCAATGTCGAAGTGATTTAGAAAAAACAGTTCTCTTCGATTCTGGACAAAGTATCCATAAACGCCGAAAATAGTAACCAAATCTGAACAAAAAATGGATCAGTAATCTTACCAAAAGGGTTTCGCAATTGACCGTCAAAAAGACCACCAGAAATTATGTGAATCTTATTATTCAGAATAAACTCATGTAAATAATATTTATGCAAATGTAACTGCATTTTCAGTTATGAGCTATCGTTTTGAGCAAAATGAACGACGGTGAAAAAAGTGTTAAATTTGAGAGATTAGGCCTATCTGTACACAAATTGACCTTGCGCTTTTATTAACACGTATTTCCGATGGACCATTGGAAAATACATAGGCAGGAAGTTCAACACAAGCAATTGTCAAAATATTATAGCAAATATAACTGCATGTACCATTAACTTTTGCTGAAATATTTAAAGGAAAATAAGTTGCAACCGTTAAAAAATCACACGCAAAACAATGTTGAATTACAATAAAGTTTTTACTGATTTCAGGAAAGTATCAAATATCGTTTAAAATACTGTCCAAATCTATACAAAATGTATAAGCGCTTATATCAAAAGGTGTCAAAAGCTGTATTATATAATCATTTCCTTTGGTGTCTGTTCATCCCCGATATTCATACCAAAATATGTTGTATCTTAAGACATGTATAGTTGTTAAAGTTGTGCTTGACATAATTATAATTGACATTTCTTCATGGTTCTAAACTGTTTTAAGTTTGTTATTCCTTACAGATTGTAACCTACTAATATCGTATGTTTATAAATGTGTATTTCAAATCTGATAGGCAGTTCCTTATCTCTGAAATATATAATACATTCAGTTAAGCATGTTAAGTACCATGCAGTATATTTCTAATTCTTTGGTGAAAGTGCATTTACTCAACTTTCAGAATTGTCAGCCTTTGCCATCAAATTGTGTGCAATTTTTAACTATGATAAAAAGAAAAACCTGATAAAGATTGATGTTTTAGACTGACATCTGAATGTGTCAGATATCTTTTTAAAGATAGTACTTGTAATATTGCATAAGTCATGTAAGTCATGCTTTTCTCTGACTCAGACGTCTTTACACTAAATCCATTGGATGTTGAATGTGTACTGACATGACTGATATTTTAGTCTTAGATACATGATTTTTTATTAGTAGTTATTGGCTTTGAACTAGCTGTCAGTAATTGTGAGTACTCTCAGATCTGTACTTTTTGTTGTGAGGGATGTATAAATACCCTGCCACATCGGGTCGGTGTTTTTGTTAGATGTTTATTCTGCTTTGTATTATATCGGTATACTCTGCAGAGAACTAATGTATAGGCAGAAAGTAGATGTACAGAACCGTTTTTGACTATGTCAATGAATGGCAAAAATATTTCAAACAAGAAATCACCAAAACGTTACACTAGAAGGACCACTTTTCTACGAAATTGTGGTCACTGAGCCATGAAACACTCCATCACCTTTGAAATTAAAGGTCACAAGATGGGACAATATGCGTAATTGATTCTCCATAGGCGGTAATGTTAACGTTTTCTTCTGTTGCTCAGGCCATATCGTAAACTTGATTGATCTGATGAGTTATGTCATTTTCAACAGATTTTTATAGTTTTATATGACCGCAAAATTTTGCGGTCGTATATTGGTATGACGTTGGCGTCGTCGTCATCGTCGTCCGAAAACACATTGGTTTTCGCACTATAACTTTAGTTTAAGTGAATTGATCTCTATGAAATTTTACCATAAGGTTCAATACCACAAAAGGAAGGTTGGGATTGATTTTGGGGGTTATGGTACCAACAGTTAAGGAATTAGGGGCCAAAAATAAGCATTTTTGTAACTTCCAGACAATAACTTGTGTGTTAGTGTATGGATCTCTTTGACATTGTACCATAAGGTTCCTTATCACAAAGGGAAGGCTGGGATTGATTATGGGGGTAATTGCCTCAATATTTTAGGAATTAGGGGGCAAAAAACAAGCATTTTTCTAGTTTCATGACAATAACTTGTGTGTAAGTGTATGGATCATTCTGAAATTGTACTACAAGGTTCCATATCACAAAGGGAAAGCTGGGTTTGAGTTTGGGGGTAATTGCCCTAAAAGTTTAGGAATTTGGGGCCAAAAAGGGGCCAAAAAACAAACATTTTTCTAGTTTCCAGACAATAACTTGTGTTCAAGTGTATGGATCTCTCTGAAATTGTATTGCAAGGTACCATACCACAAAGGGAAGGCTGGGATTGAGTTTGGGGGTGATGAATCATAAGGGGGTTCAAAAATTGGGGATTTTTATTTTTTCCTTTTTAGCTCACCTGGCCCAAAGGGCCAAGTGAGCTTTCTCATCACTTGGCGTCCGTCGTCCGTCGTCGTCCGTCGTCGTCCGTCGTCGTCCGTCGTCGTCCGTCGTCCGTTAACTTTACAAAATCTTCTCCTCTGAAACTACTTGGCCAAATTTAACCAAACTTGGCCACAATCATCATTGGGGTATCTAGTTTAAAATTGTGTCCGGTGACCCGGTCAACCAACCAAGATGGCCGCCATGGCTAAAAATAGAACATAGGGTAAAATGTAGATTTTGGCTTATATCTCTGAAACCAAAGCATTTAGAGCAAATCTGACATGGGGTAAAATTGTTGATCAAGTCAAGATCTATCTGCCCTGAAATTTTCAGATGAATCGGACAATGGGTTGTTGGGTTGCTGCCCTGAATTAGTAATTTTAAGGATTTTTTCCGTTTTCGGTTATTATCTTGAAAATTATTATAGATAGAGATAAACTGTAAACAGCAATAATGTTCAGCAAAGTAAGATCTACAAATAAGTCAACATGATCAAAATGGTCAGTTGACCCCTTAAGGAGTTATTGCCCTTTAAAGTAATTTTTACCAATTTTTGTAAATTTTGTAATCTTTACAAAATCTTCTCCTCTGAAACTACTGGACCAAATTCAACCAAACTTAGCCACAATCATTATTAGGGTATTTAGTTTAAAAATGTGTGTGGTGACCCAGCCAACCAACCAAGATGGCTGCCATGGCTAAAAATAGAACATAGGGGTAAAATGTAGATTTTGGCTTGTAACTCTGAAACCAAAGCATTTAAAGCAAATCTTACAGGGATTAACTTGTTTATCAAGTAAATATCTATCTGCCCTCAAATTTTCAGATGAATTGGACAACTGGTTGTTGGGTTGCTGCCCCTGAATTGGTAATTTTTAAGGAAATTTTGCCGTTTTTGGTTATTATCTTGAAAATTATTACAGATAGAGATAAACTGTAAACAGCAATAATGTTCAGCAAAGTAAGATCTTCAAATAAGTCAACATGATCAAAATGGTCAGTTGACCCTTAAGGAGTTATTGCCCTTTAAAGTAATTTTTCCCAATTTTTGTAAATTTTGTAATCTTTACAAAATCTCCTCTGAAACTACTGGACCAAATTCAACCAAACTTAGCCACAATCATTATTAGGGTATTTAGTTTAAAAATGTGTGGTGACCCAGCCAACCAACCAAGATGGCTGCCATGGCTAAAAATAGAACATAGGGGTAAAATGTAGATTTTGGCTTGTAACTCTGAAACCAAAGCATTTAAAGCAAATCTTACAGGGATTAACTTGTTTATCAAGTAAATATCTATCTGCCCTCAAATTTTCAGATGAATTGGACAACTGGTTGTTGGGTTGCTGCCCTGAATTGGTAATTTTAAGGAAATTTTGCCGTTTTTGGTTATTATCTTGAAAATTATTACAGATAGAGATAAACTGTAAACAGCAATAATGTTCAGCAAAGTAAGATCTTCAAATAAGTCAACATGATCAAAATGGTCAGTTGACCCTTAAGGAGTTATTGCCCTTTAAAGTAATTTTTCCCAATTTTTGTAAATTTTTGTAATCTTTTACAAAATCTTCTCCTCTGAAACTACTGGACCAAATTCAACCAAACTTAGCCACAATCATTATTAGGGTATTTAGTTTAAAAATGTGTGTGGTGACCCAGCCAACCAACCAAGATGGCTGCCATGGCTAAAAATAGAACATAGGGTAAAATGTAGATTTTGGCTTGTAACTCTGAAACCAAAGCATTTAAAGCAAATCTTACAGGGATTAACTTGTTTATCAAGTAAATATCTATCTGCCCTCAAATTTTCAGATGAATTGGACAACTGGTTGTTGGGTTGCTGCCCTGAATTGGTAATTTTAAGGAAATTTTGCCGTTTTTGGTTATTATCTTGAAAATTATTACAGATAGAGATAAACTGTAAACAGCAATAATGTTCAGCAAAGTAAGATCTTCAAATAAGTCAACATGATCAAAATGGTCAGTTGACCCTTAAGGAGTTATTGCCCTTTAAAGTAATTTTTCCCAATTTTTGTAAATTTTGTAATCTTTACAAAAATCTCCTCTGAAACTACTGGACCAAATTCAACCAAACTTAGCCACAATCATTATTAGGGTATTTAGTTTAAAAATGTGTGGTGACCCAGCCAACCAACCAAGATGGCTGCCATGGCTAAAAATAGAACATAGGGTAAAATGTAGATTTTGGCTTGTAACTCTGAAACCAAAGCATTTAAAGCAAATCTTACAGGGATTAACTTGTTTATCAAGTAAATATCTATCTGCCCTCAAATTTTCAGATGAATTGGACAACTGGTTGTTGGGTTGCTGCCCTGAATTGGTAATTTTAAGGAAATTTTGCCGTTTTGGTTATTATCTTGAAAATTATTACAGATAGAGATAAACTGTAAACAGCAATAATGTTCAGCAAAGTAAGATCTTCAAATAAGTCAACAAGACCAAAATGGTCAGTTGACCCCTTAAGGAGTTATTGCCCTTTATAATCAATTTTAACAATTTTCATTAATTTCGTAAATTTTGGTAAGTTTTACAAAATGTTTTCCTTTTGTAATCTTCTTTTCTGAAACTGCAGTAGAAAATCAATATAGAAAACAATCTACTAATGTACTGGCAATAAAAATAATTGATAATTCTATAACATGAAAAAAAACCACATTAATACCTGATGATGGTGTTTCTTTCTTTACATTGAAAATGATGTCACAACTATAATCCCGAACAATAGGTCGAATGTCAGATATGTTTCAGTACTTTGGCTTCATTTTCTACAGATTCCGAAGTGCAAATGATGCTTGAATTCCTACACTAATTTATACAGACTTCATCCCTTTCACAGGTAATGCCTGCCTCATATTATATTTAAAACTTTAATAGAATATCAGAAATTTTGAGAGAAAATTAATCAACCATGCAAGATCTAAAACTTAATTAATATTGTTCAAATTATCAATTAACTATTAAAAAAAATTCTCATTAAAAAATATAGTTCTTCATTTTATATTTTATCAGAAATTTAGGAAAAAATTGAATTTAATTGTGTCCCTTGTTCTCATTTCCTGGGATAAATCCAATACAAATTAAAGTATTGGTATTGAATTAATAATTAAGAAATATTTCAAACCTTACCATTTTCTTCACAAGAATGAAGACCATATTTTCAGTGTCATGAGTATCAGTCATCATATTTGTTGTACTTTGTTGTTTAAAAGTTGAATACAAAAAAAGATCAACAAAGCAATTCAAAAACCACTTGAATTTTGCAACAACAAATGAGAGTTTTTAACGACCTCAGGTGGCTATACAACCCTTGCACAATCAACTGAATTTTGCAGAAATTATTAATAGGAAAGATTGCCCTTAAATGATAATTTTTTATTACCTTTTTGTTTTTTGGGGGGGGTTGCGCAACAACAAAACTTCACAACAAACTTTCTCATCACTTCGCATTTCTCGTTAGATAAATTTTACAAAAATTCTCCCCTGAAACTACTGTCAAATTAAACCAAACTTGGTTTAAATCACCACTAGGATATCCAGGGACCACTGTGTATGATGACCCTCCTGCCAACATGGCACACATGGCTGAAATAAAATGCACTTTTTAGTCTTATATCTCTGAAACTAAACGACAGTACAACAGTTGCATTTATCATGCATCAATTGTAAATAAAAATATCAGGTGAGCGACACAGGGTCCTTGGAGCCTCTAGTTTCCTTTTTTTTCTTTAAAATTTTCCATTTTAAGTTGGTAATTTCTGATTTATATTTAAAAGCAAATAATAATGATATGGCAGGAGATACACACCAAACAGGATGTGAAAATTATTGTATTAAGTATTGTGCAATAGCAAGAAATTTTCAATTGCACAGTATTGCGCAATAGCAAGAAATCTTCAATTGCACAGTATTGCGCAATAGCAAGAAATCTTCAATTGCACAGTATTGCGCAATAGCAAGAAAAATATCCAATTGCACAGTATTGTCCCGTTTTCAAATTGGTCTACATTAAGGTCCAAAGGGTCCAAAATTAAACTTAGATTGATTTTCACAAAAATTGAATTCTTGGGGTTCTTTGATTTGCTGAATCTCACCATGTATTTAGATTTTGGATATTGGACCATAATAGGTAAATGTCCAATTTAAAATTTTTAAGTTCTTAGACCACATTCATTCTGTGTCAGAAACCTATGCTGTGTCAAATATTTAATCACAATCCAAATTCAGAGCTGTATCAAGCTTGAATGTTGTGTCCATACTTGCCCCAACTGTTCAGGGTTTGACCTCTGGGGTTGTATCAAGCTGCGCCCTGCGGAGCATTTTATTTCTTAAATTGTTCTGTTTCACCGCTGTTCCAGGTTAGGGGGAGGGTTGGTGCCTTCAAACATGTTTAACCCTGCCACATTCTTTATGTGCCTGTCTCAAGCCAGGAGCCTGTATTTCAGTGGATGTCGTTGGTTCCTGTTTGTCATATTTTTTTTGTCATAAATTTTTTACTTATAAATTAGGCCATTAGTTTTTTTAATTGCATAATTGTTTCGTATTTTTCATGTCAGGGCCTTTTATATCCAATTAATACGGTATGGGTTTTTCTCATTGTTGATGGCTGACAGTTGCCTATAATTGCTTACATCCACTTCATTTGAACTGTGATGGATGGTTGTCTCATTGGCAATCATACCACATCTTCTTATTTTTATATCTATAATTTCATTAATAGTAATACATATTTATCCTGCAATCGCCCTTTCTACGATACAAATACAGGTTGACAGATAACATGAAGCGATAAACATATAGCGTATGTTTAAAGTCTGCTGGTATCTTGCTTCTATTGCAAGCAAACCGTTATGTTCAAATTACTGTTCACATAACAATTCAATTTAGGGTCCTGATCATGGTTCCCATTTTAGTTATGTCGATTTGATTCAAAAACCAATTCAACAATTTGGATGAAAAAAAAAAACTAAACATTTAAGTTCAATGTTAAATTGCAGGATGAAAACAATATTCATACAGCATGTACAGTGTTGGAACATATATAAAATTTATTTCTACTCGCTTCGAAACAGGAGATAAGCTCAACAGGCCTTGCTTTTCTCTCTATTTCTCAGTCAGGGGTACTACTTAAACAAGTGATTTCAGAATCACATCTTTAAGTGATTTTGGCTTTGAAAAATTAAAAATTTTCACAAAAAAAGACACAGACTTTTTAAAATCACTGAACAGTCAGGATACTTATTGAAATAAGTGATTTTTATACGACCGCAAACAAATTTTTGTGGTCGTATATTGGTATGACGTTGGCGTCGTCGTCGTCGTCGTCGTCGTCCGGCGTCATCGTCGTCGTCCGAAGACGCATTGGTTTTCGCACTCTCACTTTAGTTTAAGTGAATGGATCTCTATGAAATTTTACCATAAGGTTCAATATCACAAAAGGAAGGTTGGGATTGATTTTGGGGGTTATGGTACCAACAGTTAAGGAATTAGGGGCCAAAAAGGGGCCAAAAATAAGCATTTTGTAACTTTCAGACATAACTTGTGTGTTAGTGTATGGATCTCTGACATTGTACCACAAGGTTCCATATCACAAAGGGAATGCTGGGATTGATTTTGGGGTAATTGCCTCAAAATTTTAGGAATTAGGGGCCAAAAAGGGCAAAAACAAGCATTTTTCTAGTTTCATGACAATAACTTGTGTGTAAGTGTATGGATCTTTCTGAAATTGTACTACAAGGTTCCATATCACAAAGGAAAGCTGGAATTGCGTTTGGGAGTAATTGTCTGAAACGTTTAGGAACTAGGGGCCAAAAGGGCCAAAATAAGCATTTTCTAGTTTCCAGACAATAACTTGTGTTCAAGTGTATGGATCTCTGAAATTGTACTGCAAGGTACCATACCTCAAAGGGAAGGCTGGGATTGAGTTTGGGGTGATGAATCATAAGGGGGTTCAAAAAATTTGGGGGGGGGTCTTTTTTTTCCTTTTTTTTTCTTTAAAATTTTCCATTTTAAGTTGGTTATTTCTGATTTATATTTAAAAGCAAATCATAATGATATGGCAGGAGATACACACCTAACAGGATGTGTAAATTATTATATAATAAGTATTGTGCAATAGCAAGAAATTTTCAATTGCACAGTATTGCGCAATAGCAAGAAATCTTCAATTGCACAGTATTGCGCAATAGCAAGAAATATCCAATAGCACAATATTGCGCAATAGCAAGAAATTTTCAATTGTACAGTATTGCGCAATAGCAAGAAATATTCAATTGCACAGTATTGTGTAAAAGAAGATACTTTGTATAAATTGCTTATTTCTTGACCAATTTCAATGGGGTTTTATTCTTGGACTCTTGGGGTTCTTTAATATGCTGAATCTAATCGTGTATTAAGTTTTGGATTTTGGGCCCCGTTTTTAAATTGGTCCACATTGAGGTCCAAAGGGTCCAAAATTAAACTTTTGTTTGATTTCATGAAAATTGAATTATTGGGGTTCTTTGATATGCCGAATCTAACCTTGTATTTAGATTCTTAATTTTGGTCCCGTTTTCAAATTGGTCTACATTAAGGTCCAAAGGGTCCAAAATTAAACTTAGTTTGATTTTAACAAAATTGAATTCTTAGGGTTCTTTGATATGCTGAATCTAAACATGTATTTAGATTTTTGATTATGGGCCCAGTTTTCAAGTTGGTCCAAATCGGGGTCCGAAATTAAACTTTGTTTGATTTCAACAAAATTGAATATATGGGGTTCTTTGATATGCTGAATCTAACCATGTGTTTAGATTTTTGATTTTTGGGCCCCATTATCAATTTTTTCCACATTGAGGTCAAAAGGGTCCAAAATTAAACTTTGTTTGATTTCATCAAAAATTGAATTATTGGGGTTCTTTGATATGCCGAATCTAACCGTGTATTTAGATTCTTAATTTTTGGTCCCGTTTTCTAATTGGTCTACATTAAGGTCCAAAGGGTCCAAAATTAAACTTAGTTTGATTTTAACAAAAATTGAATTCTTAGGGTTCTTTGATATGCTGAATCTTAACATGTATTTAGATTTTTGATTATGGGCCCAGTTTTCAAGTTGGTCCAAATCGGGGTCCAAAATTAAACTTTGTTTGATTTCAACAAAATTGAATATATGAGGTTCTTTGATATGCTGAATCTAACCATGTATTTAGATTTTTGATTTTGGGCCCCGTTTTCAACTTTGTCCACATTGAGGTCAAAAGGGTCCAAAATTAAACTTTGTTTGATTTCATAAAAATTGAACTCTTGGGGTTCTTTGATATGCTGAATCTAACCATGTATTTAGATTTTGGATATTGGACCATAATAGGTGAATGTCCAATTTAAAAATTTTTAAGTTCTTAGACCACATTCATTCTGTGTCAGAAACCTATGCTGTGTCAAATATTTAATCACAATCCAAATTCAGAGCTGTATCAAGCTTGAATGTTGTGTCCATACTTGCCCCAACTATTCAGGGTTCGACCTATGCGGTCGTATCAAGCTGCGCACTGCGGAGCATTTTATTTTTAAATCACTTATTTAAATAGCAAATTCAAAGTTTTGTCACAAATTGTGATTTTGTAGTTTTACTAAAATTTTAAACACATAGGTTTAGATAATATCTTTTCATTAGTAAAATTGAAAAAAATGAACTTTTTGCTTCTTTTAAGCAGCAAGGTTTATGCCTTTGATGCAATCATTTAGCTGCAAATTCTATTTTAGTTGAAAAAATGCTATAAAAATGGCTTAACATAATGAACTGATACTTTCTTAACAGAATTTTCCCAGCAGTGGGAGTATTTTTCCTGTAAAATTCAAGGTTTCATCTTATAGATTA
Organism: Mytilus coruscus; assembly: GCA_017311375.1. Taxonomy (NCBI): domain Eukaryota; kingdom Metazoa; phylum Mollusca; class Bivalvia; order Mytilida; family Mytilidae; genus Mytilus; species Mytilus coruscus. The sequence continues at coordinate 112,853,077 of CM029595.1, read as the reverse complement.
TGTAATAAAATTCTACTGTTCGCGATCAAAATTTCACTGTTCGGGGGTGTTGAAATTAGTGGGGGTTATTAAAATAATGATACTTAAAGAAGTGATTTTTTGGAAGGAAATTGAGGTATGATACTTACAGAAGTGATTATTATGTCATTATCCTAGATTTAGTTAAGGTCATCACCTGACATGACCCGGTCATCCTATCAACACAGATGTTGGTTCTGATAATTTTAGCAACATAATTAGTCCCTGGATCATCAGTATTCTATATTTAAAGCTACAATAAAATTAAATCACTTAGTCTAGTGATTAATTTGTACTACTTAGATAGGTGATTATTAAAGAAAGACAACTCTTACTTCCAACCTTTATGGACATAATGTTACTTGAATCAGTGATTTAGAGAATCACTCATTTAAGTAAGTCCCCTGACTGCTGAAACAAGTAATTTGAGAAGTAAAAATGTGATCACTTCAATAAGTGTTTATAACATTTTCTTGATATTTTTCCTACAAACTTGATTTTTTTATTGGTTAAAATACAAGGATTCCATTTAAAAAACAACTATATACATGCAGAAATTATCTTTTGCTTGATGAGCCTGTCAGTTTTTAACCAGATTTTCGAAGGAAATATCGGTTATTAAAATGATGTACGGCGGCTGGGCGGGCCTACAGGCGGCTGCCAAACAGTGTCAGCACAATAACATGAAAACGCTTTAACAAATCTTTTCAAATTTAAATATGTTGTTTCCTGGGACTTAATAAAGGTCTAGTTCAATTTTCAAAATATTAGTATATCTCCTTTTTGAGTTATCGCCATTTTTAATTTCCAAAAGTGGAATTTTTAAATATTTTACTCTTGTTATCTTTTTTATGACTAAGCATAATGTCTTATCTCACAATAGAAATTGGAGTGACAGATTTATTTGAAAATTATCTATTTCCTAAGTGGTTTTGATTATAAGCTATATTATTAGACATTTTGAAGTTAATTACATTATTAATTATTAATTAGATCTGGGTTATATCTTAGCATATAATATCATTGGAGTGACAGATTTATTTGAAAATTTTCTGTTTCCTGATAAGATCTGTAGGACTGTATATAGAAAGTTTGAAATTTACTAGTAGGACTGTATAAATGAAATTTGAAATTAACTGTTCATTATAAGACATTTTGTAGATAATTAAGTCTCCCTAAACCATATATTCTTACCCACACCCCTTTCAATTTGAGAATGTGCTTTGATCTTGTAAACGTTTGAGATCCCCACCCCTAAACCATCTATATTCTTGTATGGGTCAATAAAACAAATCAAATGAAATATTTGGGGAGTCCCCGGGTTCACCCACCACCCCCCTACTTTTTGAAAACTTGTAAACGGTCAAGATCCCAACCCTGAAACCATATATATTCTTGTATGTGACAACAAAACAAATCAAATGAAATAAAAGGCAGGTCCCCTGGGGTCACACCCCCTCCTGTTTGAGAACTTGTAAACGGTCGAGATCCCCACCCCTTAACCATATATATTCTTGTACGGGACAATATCACAAATCAAATGAAATATAGGGGAAGTCCATGGGGGTCACCCCCACCCCCCTTCTTTTTGAAAACTTGTAAACGGTCAAGATCCCCACCCCAAAACCATATATATTGTTTTATCATATGGGACAATAAAACAAATCTAATGAAATAAAAGGCGAGTCACCTGGGGTCACCCCACCCCATCCTGTTTAAGAACTTGTAAACCATCGAGATCCCCACCCCTAAACCATATATATTCTTGAATGGGACAATAAAACAAATCAAATGATATATAGGGGAAGTCCATGGGGGTCACCCCCACCCCTCTTCTTTTTGATAACTTGTAAACAGTCGAGATCCCCACCCCTAGACCATATATATTCTTGAATGGGACAATAAAACAAATCAAATGAAATTGAGGGGGAGTCCCCTGGGGTCACCCCTACCCCCCTTTTTTTTTGAAAACTTGTAAACTGTCAAAATCTCCACGCCAAAACCATATATATTCTTTCTTGTATTGGACAATAAAACAAATCAGATGAAATATAAGGCGAGTCCCCTGGGGTGACCCCCAACCCTTCTGTTTAAGAACTTGTAAATGGTCGAGATCCCCATCCCTAAACCATTTATATTCTTGTATGGGACAATAACACAAATCAAATGAAATATAGGGGAAGTCCATGGGGGTCACCCCCACCCCCTTTCTTTTTGAAAACTTGTTGACGGTCAAGATCCACACCCTGAAACTATATATATTCTTGTATGGGACAATAAAACAAATCAAATAAAAAATAAAAGGCGAGTCCCCTGGGGTCACCCCCACCCCCTCCTGTTTGAGAACTTGTAAATGGTCGAGATCCCCATCCCAAAACCATATATATTCTTGTATGCAATAAAACAAATCAAATAAAATATAGGGGAAGTCCATGGGGGTCACCCCCACCCCCCTTCTTTTTGATAACTTGTAAACGGTCTAGATCCCCATGTGGAAACCATATATATTCTTGTATGGGACCAAAAAACAAATCAAATGAAATATAAGGCGAGTCCGCTGGGGTCACCCCCCCCCTTCTTTTTGATAACTTGTAAACGGTCTAGATCCCCACCCCTAAACCATATATATTCTTGAATGGGACAATAAAACAAATCAAATGAATCAAGGGGAAATCCCCTGGGGTAACCCCCACCCCCCTTTTTTAGCTCACCTTGCCCGAAGGGCCAAGTGAGCTTTTCTCATCACTTGGCGTCCGTCGTCCGTCATCGTCCGTCGTCGTCCGTCGTCGTTAACTTTTACAAAAATCTTCTCCTCTGAAACTACTGGGCCAAATTTAACCAAACTTGGCCACAATCATCATTAGGGTATCTAGTTTAAAAATTGTGTCCGGTGACCTGCCAAACCAACCAAGATGGCCGCCATGGCTAAAAATAGAACATAGGGGTAAAATGTATATTTTGGCTTATAACTCTGAAACCAAAGCATTTAGAGCAAATCTGACATGGGGTAAAATTGTTGATCAAGTCAAGATCTATCTGCCCTGAAATTTTCAGATGAATCGGACAATGGGTTGTTGGGTTGCTGCCCTGAATTAGTAATTTTAAGGATTTTTTCTGTTTTGGTTATTATCTTGAAAATTATTATAGATAGAGATAAACTGTAAACAGCAATAATGTTCAGCAAAGTAAGATCTACAAATAAGTCAACATGATCAAAATGGTCAGTTGACCCTTAAGGAGTTATTGCCCTTTAAAGTAATTTTTACCAATTTTTGTAAATTTTGTAATCTTTACAAAATCTTCTCCTCTGAAACTACTGAACCAAATTCAACCAAACTTAGCCACAATCATTATTAGGGTATTTAGTTTAAAAATGTGTGTGGTGACCCAGCCAACCAACCAAGATGGCTGCCATGGCTAAAAATAGAACATAGGGTAAAATGTAGATTTTGGCTTGTAACTCTGAAGCCAAAGCATTTAAAGCAAATCTTATAGGGATTAACTTGTTTATCAAGTAAATATCTATCTGCCCTCAAATGTTCAGATGAATTGGACAAATGATTGTTGGGTTGCTGCCCTGAATTGGTAATTTTAAGGAAATTTTGCCGTTTTTGGTTATTATCTTGAAAATTATTACAGATAGAGATAAACTGTAAACTGCAATAATGTTCAGCAAAGTAAGATCTTCAAATAAGTCAACATGATCAAAATGGTCAGTTGACCCTTAAGGAGTTATTGCCCTTTAAAGTAATTTTTACCAATTTTTGTAAATTTTGTAATCTTTACAAAAATCTTCTCCTCTGAAACTACTGGACCAAATTCAACCAAACTTAGCCACAATCATTATTAGGGTATTTAGTTTAAAAATTGTGTGCAGTGACCCAGCCAACCAACCAAGATGGCTGCCATGGCTAAAAATAGAACATAGGGTAAAATGTAGATTTTGGCTTGTAACTCTGAAACCAAAGCATTTAAAGCAAATCTTACAGGGATTAACTTGTTTATCAAGTAAATATCTATCTGCCCTCAAATGTTCAGATGAATTGGACAACTGGTTGTTGGGTTGCTGCCCTGAATTGGTAATTTTAAGGAAATTTTGCCGTTTTGGTTATTATCTTGAAAATTATTACAGATAGAGATAAACTGTAAACAGCAATAATGTTCAGCAAAGTAAGATCTTCAAATAAGTCAACATGACCAAAATGGTCAGTTGACCCTTAAGAGTTATTGCCCTTTATAGTCAATTTTAACAATTTTCATTAATTTGGTAAATTTTGGTTTTCCTTTGTAATCTTCTTTTCTGAAACTGCAGTAGAAAATCAATATAAAAACAATCTACTAATGAACTGGCAATAAAAATAATTGATAATTCTATAACATGAAAAAAAACCACATTAATACCTGATGATGGTGTTTCTTTCTTTACATTGAAAATGATGTCACAACTATAATCCCGAACAATAGGTCGAATGTCAGATATGTTTCAGTACTTTGGCTTCATTTTCTACAGATTTCTGAAGTGCAAATGATGCTTGAATTCCTACACTAATTTATACAGACTTCATCCCCTTTCACAGGTAATGCCTGCCTCATATTATATTTAAAACTTTAATAGAATATCAGAAATTTTGAGAGAAAATTAATCAACCATGCAAGATCTAAAACTTAATTAATATTGTTCAAATAATCAATTAACTATTAAAAGAAAAATTCTCATTAAAAATATAGTTCTTCATTTTATATTTTATCAGAAGTTTAGGAAAAAATTGAATTTAATTGTGTCCCTTGTTCTCATTTCCTGGGATAAATCCAATACAAATTAAAGTATTGGTATTGAATTAATATTTAAGAAATATTTCAAACCTTACCATTTTCTTCACAAGAATGAAGACCATATTTTCAGTGTCATGAGTATCAGTCATCATATTTGTTGTACTTTGTTGTTTAAAAGTTGAATACAAAAAGATCAACAAAGCAATTCAAAACCACTTGAATTTTGCAACAACAAATGAGAGTTTTAACGACCTCAGCTGGCTATACAACCCTTGCACAATCAACTGAATTTTGCAGAAATCATTAATAGGAAAGATTGCCCTTAAATGATAATTTTTTATTACCTTTTTGTTTTTTTTCGGGGGGTGTTGCGCAACAACAAAACTTCACAACAAACTTTCTCATCACTTCACATTTCTCGTTAGATAAATTTTACAAAAATTCTCCCCTGAAACTACTGTCAAATTAAACCAAACTTGGTTTAAATCACCACTAGGATATCCAGGGACCACTGTGTATGATGACCCTGCCTGTCAACATGGCACACATGGCTGAAATAAAACATAGGTTTCAAACGCACTTTTTAGTCTTATATCTCTGAAACTAAACGACAGTACAACAGTTGCATTTATCATGCATCAATTGTAAATAAAAATATCAGGTGAGCGACACAGGGTCCTTGGAGCCTCTAGTTTTGAAAACTTGTAAATGGTCAAGATCCCCATGTGGAAACCATATATATTCTTGTATGGGACCATAAAACAAATCAAATGAAATATAAGGCGAGTCCCCTGGGGTCACCCCCACCCCCTCCTGTTTAAGAACTTGTAAACGGTCAAGATCCCTACCCCTAAACCATACAGGACAAAAAAACAAATCATATGAAATAAAGGGAGAGTCCCCCTCCCTTTTGAGAACTTGTGAACTTGTAAACGGTCGAGATTTCCATCCCTAAACCATATAAATTCCTGTTCGTAATTTCAAGAAGATTTGAATGACATACAGGGTCAATCCATAGGCGCCACTAATGCATATCATAAACCAATTTGTACTGGACATTGCCCAATGTCAAGCGACAATGGGAATGACGAATTATTGGAGCTTTGTTTGGGAGACTTTGTAACAGCATTCTGTTACAATTATTTCTTGTTACTGATAAGTTTTATAGATTTTGAAATGACATTGCATTAATGATAAATAAAATTTTGGATTTTTTTCTTCTTTTCTTTGGTAAATTGTTTGTAGAATTTTGTGACAAGTTTGTTTGTTATTCTGAAAAAACTAATTTTCTAAATGCTATATATATTTTTTTTTTGATGAAGTAAACTCCTTTAAAAACTAAGCTTATATTGTCTATTAATAAACATATATTTAGATTTCTGATTTTGGGCCCAGTTTTCAAGTTGGTTCAAATTGGGATCCAAAATTAAACTGTCACAGTGTTTGATTTCAACATAAATTGAATATATATAGGGTTCTTTGAAATGCTTAATCTAAACCTGTATTTCTTTTCATTATTAATAAGATAATACCACATTGACATGATTCAGGTCCAAAGGGTCCTAAATTACACTTCTGATTAATTTCATCAAAATTGAATTCTTTGGTTCTTTGATATGCTGATTCTAGCAATGTTTGAGTGTTAAATCAAATGCTGAATCTAAACCTGTATTTAAATATTAGATTTTGGGCCCAGTTTTCAAGTTGGTCCAAATCGGGGTCCAAAATTAAACTTTGTTTGATTCAACAGAAAAATATTTATGGGGTTCTTTGAAATGCTGAATCTAACCATGTTTTGAGAGATTTTGGATTGTGGGCTCCTTTATCAAATTGGTCCACATTGAGGTCCAAAGGGTCTTAAATTAAACTTTGTCTGATTTCATCAAAATTGAATTCTTGGGGTTCTCTGATATGCTGATTCTAATATGTACTTAGATTTTGATATTGGACCATAATAGGTATTTAAATGTCCAATTTCAAGTATTTCAGTTCTTAAACCACATTCATTTTGTGTCACAAACCTATGCTGTGTCAAATATTCAATCACAATCCAAATTCAGAGCTGTTTAAGCTTAAATGTAGTGTCCATACTTGCTCAACTGTTCAGGGTTCGACCTCTGCAGGAAAATCCGGTTTGCTGTCACTCTGACGGCCTCTTGTTACAGTTTATTTAAAATATGCATAAACTGGAATAATTTGTAGATGAGGACATAACCTTGAAGTAGATCAATCTAACTCTAAAGAAGACCAATCAGGTTACTTAAAATTTTTGACCGTTGTCTGATTGTTAGAGTAGTTAATGAATATTTGATTACAGAAAAATTCCCAAGAGTACTTTTAAAAGCTTTAGCGCACTAACTTACTGCCCAAGCGCACTGGTGAAATTAATATACAAGAGAAAGGGATAATTGATCTATAAAAATTACAGAAAAATTTGTCAAAATGCGGAAAATTAATGAAATTATCATTTTTGAAGATCAAACATGTGTCAAAGGAAACACCAAAATCACTTAAATAGGTGATAACTGAATTTATCAAATCACTGAAATAGGTGATAATGAAATCGCTTGTATAAGTAGTACTCCTGACTGTTTCTTAAGCTTGTCAAATAAATTTTATATATTCCTACACTTTACAACTACAAATTTTGTATATATTTACCATATTTACACCAAACATAAAAATCAATTACTTAAAAGTTATTAGAAGCTCTTGAATGACAGAAAGGAAAAAAAATTCAAAAGAGATAACTAATGGCCTAAATGAAAAACAAAAGAACAGCATCCCAATGTCCACTACTGGAGCAATTATGACATCTGTACAAGGACAGTAATTGCACTAATATTTTTTGGTTCTTTCAAAAATTTTCCTATTAATATGGCAAGAAATGTTGGTCTGAGAGCATTTACAATGGAATTTTCCACATAATTTTATTGTAAAGGGCATAATTCCTGTAACAATGTTTACAAATAGCTATTTGGTGCTGAAAATAAAGTCTGAAAAGCTACTAAGATAAGCGACAAGAATCGTCAAGAAGGGACAAGAAGAAAAAATTAGCGAGAAAGTTTATATAATATTAAAACTATAAATTATAGAACATGTTATGAGAAAAGTCAATCAATTACAGTTGATTATTTGCTGTTTTATAAAGTTTCAAATTTTTGTTATATTTAGTAGCACTACGTTACAGTAAGTCTTGTGATGAATTTTGTAAAATTTATTTTATAAAATTATTTTAAAGTATGTATCAATCTGAACATTTTGTAAAGAGAGGCGAAAATACCAAAGGGACATTCAAACTCATAAGTCGAAAATAAACTGACAACGCCGGTAATTGTCAACATAATTGATAAAATGTGACACTATGATTATGGGATGTACAAAGTTAGCAATACGAATGATAGCTAATAAGAATTGATGTTAGATTTAGACAATATTGTGGATGTATACGTTCTACATTGTAATAAGTTTGATCAGAATTAGGGAGCTACTTAAATTATAGTCAATTCAGGAAATTTAGATTTGTCTAAATATTAGTTGTATTATGATAATTAATTTTCAAGCTGACAATGGTATCTTACAAAGGTTCTAAAGGATCATATACAAAGGGAAGTTGGTAAATTGTTGGGTAATTGCTCTAAATGGGATTCTAGGCAACTTAGGGCAAAATGCAGTTTTGTTGGATCAAGTCTAGTTTCAGAAAATTTGTTCTTCTAAGTATGCAATATGCATTAATCAGTTCTCATGGACATACTGATGATTGAGGTTAATCTTGGGTATCTAATTAAAGTTGTGCCTTTAATGTTTGGTTTACTTGAATATTGTAAGTTGTAGCTCTCACAACATTGACTCTCATGGCCGTACTTCATCTCGTCTAGTCTCGTGCTCAGTCGTCGATCCAACACAAGATGTTCTGTGTATTCAATTATTGCTAAATTTGACTAAATGCTTGCACTAATACACATTACAGGATTATAAGTCTTACTAGTATTTAAGTATGATGCTCAGTACAGAATGTCAACAAGGATTGGCCTGCTAAATATTTTAAGTATTTTGTATTTCTGAAATTTAAGTTTGAGAAACTCTGGACAATATAAAATTGCAAATACTATCTAGCACTGAAATTTTAATGATTCGCATGACAGTTCGATGTTTGCTCCCTGAATTGAATTTTAAGGATTTGTTTCGGTTATCTGAAATTATTGTGCTAACGATAACTAGTAAGATAATTAGAAGTAAGTTCTCAGTAAGTCAAATGATAATGTGCATTGACTAATAAGAGATTGTTGAGTAATTACAATGTAAATTAGTATTATGTTATAAAATTATTACATGCCTTAAGTAAATATGACCAATTCACAAATTCTTACATTCAAATTTAACTTAGGAATTTCATTTAAATAAAATTTGTGAACACTATAATAATGCCAAATCAACCAACAAATCATGGTAAATAGTGATGTAATTTAGCTTTAACCAAACTTAGCAAATTGGATAACTATTATCAAAAATGATCTAATGGTAAATTACTTAGCAATGTAATTGTGATTGCTATGTAATCTTTAAGAATTTTAAGCAATTAATGCGTTATTGGTATACTGAAAATTATTACAATTAGTAGATTGTAAATTAATGATTAAAATGGATTCAATTAAGCTAAATTTAGCATAATTTTGAAATTAACTTTAATAAAATTATTAAGAAATTATGACCCAATAGTATTTTAGAATTATATATATTAAATGTTGATCTAAAACTAAACTTATTAAATATCAAATATTACAAATAGTTTTGAACCTTTAAAGTTAGTCATACATAACTACCAAATGTCAGACTTCAAATTAGATCATTGTAACATGTGTGCAAGATGTAGACTTGCAAGTAACAAGCAACTAAGGATAAATGCAATTACGCTAAATTTAGATAATCAATAGGTAACATTCTATAAGAAATCTGATCATGGTAATTTTAATAATTGCTAATTTGAATATGAGTTGTCAAGAATATGACAATTTATGTAATGTAAATTATTAGGTAATTAATGTGCAGATAATTGTAGACTAATAATTATCTTAGTCAAATTCTTCAACTAAATTAGATATCTAATTAAGAATTGCAATTCTAATATCAATTTTGTTCAATTTATATTTAATCTTTGAACATTAGTTACATGATCTTGAAAATATGACATGAAACAAAATTAGAATAATTTAAGTTAGTTCAAAAAATGTCATACATAAATTAGTTAACTTTAAGAATTTATTGCCTAAATAGTAAATTCTTGAAAATTTCACAATTTGTATCTCTTCTATATTTTCAGATATTCTGATTAAATTGAGACAATCTGCAAATTACACAATAAATCTAGCTAATTTTCAAAATGTAGTTAAACATGTGCAAATGTAGGACAATTACTAGACAAAGAATTGTTACAATTACTTTGAACGATGATTAAAAATTTAATTCATTAATTCTATGCCTAAATTATAAATTTAGCCAATTTATTAGGAATATCAATAAATGTAGTAATTAAAGTAAATGTCATATGTAAAAATTATCAAGAGTTCTTTAGTTTTAAATAAATAAACATTTAATTCATGTTTAACTTTTTGATGAATAAAATTTTGAATCAATAAAAATTAAAAATATTGTATTTAATTGTAATTTACGTATATTAAGTAATTAGCATATAATTGAATTTGTAATTTAAAAAAGATTCCTAAAACTCATAATAAATTTGATATCTTAAATAATTCTCAAACATTTATTTCATTATTTAAAATTTAAAATTTGTACTATCAAACATTAATTGCTTTGTACAAAATCATAGTATGTTAATTATAATACATCTAAAACTTTGTTGTAACTAAATTTACGTTGTAATTTCAAATCACAAAAACATAACTATGAGCCCTTCTTAGCAAATATTCAATAATAAGATCCCAAATTATTGACATTATTATATTTAACATCATTTTAGCAATTTCAATTACAATTCATAATTTGTATTAATCGAATGCTTATTGTAAAAGCTTATAATGAATCAGAAAATCAATTGCAAATATAATATGACAAAATATTAAGTTCATTTATAATTTAAATAAATTTCTATTAATATAATATGTATATTTACATTAAAATATTTTTTCGATCAATTTGAAATGTCAGTTGTTTCATGAAAATTAGATTTATAATTTTCTAAAAATTATTAATATTATATTTTTTTTAATAAAATTCAACAAATATATCGTTAGAAATAATAGACTAATGTTCAAATATTTTAATCAATTGCTTAACTTAATCATGATTGCAAATTATTGAATTCTATATCTATTTTGAAATTGTAATTTCCTCAATTCCTCGATTCTATTAAATGATTAAATTTAAAATATTAAACATTTTCAAGTGAAAATTTTAATTTGTTCACATTTTACTTCAAAAAATTCTAAAAAGTCACATAGATCAAAAGATGAATTTGTGCCTTGTATTTTCCTGTTAACCTCAATAAGGTTAAATTTTAATTAAAATTACCTTAATTTTTTATTCCTAATTGTTCGATTATACAATTTTAGGTTTTTTATAAATTAAAACTTATGTTTAACAATTGGTTTGAACCTTTGATATATCAACCATGCCAACTCTACATATGATTGATTCATTCATTTATACACTAAACTGTAAACTGTAAATATATCTATTGAACATATCCTAGATAACGAAAAACTCTTTTAGAACCAATGAACAAATGTTTATTTTCTTCTCTCAGTATCATGAAATAATGAAAATTCATATATTTAAAACAAAACCAAACACACTTTAATGCATGTTTCTATATCTATTTATTTCAAATAATCATTATTTAGATATCTTTATGGCAAGCCGTTTTACTATTAATTCTTACTTCAAGATACCGCATATAATATATAAGATATCTTATATAATCTAGTTGATATAAGATATCTTATATAATCTAGTTTATATTTGATATCTTATAAACTTTATAAGATATCTTATATACTTTACAAGTGGTGACACAGATCAGTGTGGATAGTATGTTTGGATGTTTGACAGTGTTTTCTGACAAAAAGAGTTCTCTGGTTTTCCCCATAGGGTTCTATGTTGAACTGTTGTGCCCAGTGACAGTCAACCTGTACCAAACACTGACAACAGCAGTCTTATATTCAATATTGTGTTTTACTGTTCAATATATATAAGAAGATGTGTTACGAGTGCCAATGAGACAACTCTCCATCCAAGTCACACTTTGTAAAAGTAAACCATTATCAGGTCAATCAAGACTGTCATGTAGGAGACACTACTTTAAATCAGTGTTGACCGTTCATAGATTTTATTTAGCTAGATATTGCTTTTAAAATCAAATCTACATATTGGCAAACGTGCTATGATTGCTTCCTGTATATAATATGTACATTCCTGAAAATAAATTTTGTGCATGTGCAACGTTACATTGGAGGATTTCCTTTCAACATTTTAACTTTGAAATAACTTCTATGTGACTAGATTAACATTTTAAAAAATGATCTGTTAAGGGAACACAGCTAGCTGAGTGTGCTCAAACGCTGGAGAGATTTACGTAAAGAAGCAAAAGATTTGGAAGGATTGCCAGCACAGATGTTAAAAAAAAGTGTTACAAAACCACCTACATGCATATGTAGCATCATATTTTTAGAAGCACGAGTATCATTGTTTGGTAAATTTGTGCTTTTTTTATTTGGCTTGTGGACAAAAAATTTTTGGCTCAAGTGCAAATAAAATGCTTTAATCTCCCCATAAATGGCAACATTGAATGGATGGTACAACTCCTTTTGCTGACAGTTTTAATCATATTACCTTGCAGCAGATCATGTGCAGATGTGAGTTGTCTGTCAAATCTTTATATCACAAAGAATGCATTTGCATAACAATGAACTGAGCTTAAAGCAAAGCACTTTAATAATACACTTGGACAAAAAGCTCAATCCAGTGATATACTTTGTAATAGAGGACTGTCATGAACATTCTCCTTCATAACCAACAACATGCCAAACATGGAGCAGAAGTCCTGAAAAAGACATGTTTTTTATTTATATTATATGTACATATACATATCCCAGTTTAAACATACAAAGTTGTGGTAAAAACATTCAGTTTCTAGCAAGTAGTTTCAGTTTCTAGCAAGTAGTTCATGCACTAACATAATAATATTTGCTGAGTGGCCCTCGTTTTGAAATAAGATCATACTTCCACATAATCATTGTAATTAGGTGACCAAACATAAAACTATAAAAAGTTATCACTTATCTATCAGTATCTATTTACCATCACAACTCAATCAATATATACATATATAAGACTCTGATTGAAATCTAGTCTTTAACCAACCCCCATTCCTGAAGTCGACATTCAAATCTGACATGACAATAAAAATAACATTTCAAATCTACATGTTATTGTATGACCAATTATATATCCCTAAAATATACTATATCTATTTTGTTGTTCTCAAATTAATGTCACAATAATATTGGCTTTTGTAATTGATGTCTTTTTTTTACAGACTAGCCACAATTAAATCCAAGTTTTATAAAATGTTAGGTTGAACCCAATGCTAAAAAAGTTGTGAAAAATATAATATTTTAAGTCTTGCAAATACATGTAATAATACATTTCAGCAATCGGCTGTACTTTTAGTTTTTGGCTCACCAGGCCCAAAGGGCCAAGTGAGCTTTTCTCACCACTTGGCGTCCGTCGTCCGTCGTCCGTCGTCGTTAGCTTTTTACAAAAATCTTCTCCTCTGAAACCACTGGGCCAAATTTAACCAAACTTGGCCACAATCATCATTAGGGTATCTAGTTTAAAAAATGTGTCCGATGACCCTGCCAACCAACCAAGATGGCCGCCATGGCTAAAAATAGAACATAAGGGGTAAAATGTAGATTTTGGCTTATATCTCTGAAACCAAAGCATTTAGAGTAAATCTGACATGGGTAAAACTGATTATTAGGTCAAGATCTATCTGCCCTGAAATTTTCAGACAAATCTGACAACCTGTTGTTGGGTTGCTGCCCTTGAATTGGTAATTTTAAGGAAATTTTGACGTTTTTGGTTATTATCTTGAATATTATTATAGATAGAGATAAACTGTAAACAGCAATAATGTTCAGCAAAGTAAGATCTACAAATAAGTCGTATGACCAAAATTGTCAGTCGACCCCTTTAGGAGTTATTGCCCTTTATAGTCAATTTTTACGATTTTTCGTAAATTTTTGTAATCTACAAAAATCTTCTCGGAAACTACTGAGACAAATTTAGCCGTACTTGGCCATAATCATTATAAGGGTATCTAGTTTAAAAAATTTGTCCGATGACCCCGCCTTCCAACCATCATGGCCGACTTGGTTAAAAATAGAACATGGGGGTAAAATGCAGTTTTTGGTTTATATCTCTGAAACTGAAGCATTTAGAGCAAATCTGACAGGTGGCAAAAATGTTCATCAGATTTAGATTTATCTGCCCTGAAATTTTCAGACGAATCCGACATGTTGTTGGGTTGCTGCCCCATAGTTAGTAATTTTACAAAAATTTTGCAGTTTTTTGTTATTATCTTAGATATCATTATAATATCTAATATCTAATACTATTAATTATGATTTTAACCTTATTTTACATAATTTCCAAAGCATCAGTAAATACAGGTGAGCGACACAGGCTCTTGAGAGCCTCTAGTTTATTTTGTCTATTGTTTGAGATTGTGTATTGACCTCGATCTAGAATTGTTTTAAATGTAAATTAATAATAATCCTGGTGGCATTTATTTTCATGAAGGATGAACTTCTTACACCAGAACATTAATAGGTCTTATTGTTATTTTCTGAGGTTTGGCCTTTTAATTTTAAGCTGTAACATGCCAATAGACCATGAAAACCATGACTAAGATGGCTGACCAACTAATCCCATTGATGATATGTTGGAACGTTAATCTGATACATGTACAACACACCAAATATTATTAACTTACCAGTACTGGTTCCCTACAAACTGAACTAATCAGATTTAGCATATAACAGAGCTCCAAATAAGAATTCACAAATTGGGGTTTTTACCCATTATTTTTAATGTAATGAGTGAAAGTTATTTTTCAATTGCATTATTAACTCCAATTCACCATTCAAGCAAATATCAAACTGGGTTTTCACCACCAAACTCTTTAATCTTTAATGTATTGGATTTTTTCATCATCAATATATTGAATTTAAGCATGTTATAATTAAGTTATGTCAAACCAAGATGTCAATCCATGATTCAAATATGTTTCTCAAATATGTTTCTTTCTATATATATATATATATATATATATATATATATATATATATATATATATATATACATGTATATGTGATGGCTGTTTCATTTGGTTTATACCTTGATGAACAATTGTTCTTTTAATTTGAGTCTCGTTTGTTTTAACTGTTCAGCCAGTTTTGTATTTTCTCTCAAAAGTTTTTAGATTTTGAAGTAGTACTTGAGAACATTTGATCCTGTAAGACAGTTTTACCAGTCCTTTCAACTTTTCGCCAGACCTACTTTAAATAAACTGCTTCGCTGAGCGCAGCTGGATACGCCCGCAGGTCCAAACCTGAACAGTTGGGGCAAAAATGGACACAATATTCAAGCTTGATACAAGTCTGCTTTTGGATTGTAATTAAATATTTCACATATTATAGGTTTCTGAATAAATGTAGTCAAAGAAATTGAAATTGGTTATATATTCAATGAAAGATTTCTTGCTGTTGTGCAATAAATATTAAATTTTAATAATAAATTTATTTATTAAAGTGTCACATATTGATTGCAATACACTGTGCTGTTGCGCAATACTTAGTAAATCTGTTGTCCGACTATAAACAAATAAAGTTCAATTAATTCTCAATGTCATATTAGAAATTTATGAAAATCAAATGGGAGCTTACATCAATAGATATAAACAATTCACCAAGGATTCATGAGAATTGCTGTCAGCATTTTTGAGTTATTGTCCGAAAACTGGAAAATCCCCCCTTTTTTAATGAATAAAACCCCAGAACTCAGAAATGTAAAATGTAAAATTTATAAAATTCTAAAGGGAGCTTACATCAATAGATATAAAAAATTCACCAAAGTTTCATAAGAACTGCTGAAAGCATTAATTTTAGAGTTTTAGTCTGATAACTGGAAAATCCCCCTTTTTTTTATGAATAAAACCCTGTAACTCGGAAACGTAAAATCTAAAATTTATAAAAATCGAAAGGGAGCTCATGTCAATAAATATAAACAATTCACCACAATTTCTTGCAATTTGGTGAAAGCATTCTCGAGTCATTGTATGAAAACTGGAAAATCCCCCTTTTTTTATACGACCGCAAAATTTTTGCGGTTGTATATTGGTATGACGTTGGCGTCGTCGTCGTCGTCCGAAGACATTTGGTTTTTGCACAATAACTTTAGTATAAGTAAATAGAAATCTATGAAATTTAAACACAAGGTTTATGACCACAAAAGGAAGGTTGGGATTAATTTTGGGAGTTTTGGTCCTGTTCAACAGTTTAGGAATTAGGGGCCAAAAGGGTCTGAAATTAAACTTTGTTTGATTTCATCAAAAATTGAACTATTGGGGTTCTTTGATATGCAGAATCAAACCGTGTATTTAGATTCTTAATTTTTGGTCCCGTTTTCAAATTGGTCTACATTAAGGTCCAAAGGGTCCAAAATTAAACTTAGTTTGACTTGAACAAGAATTCTTGGGGTTCTTTGATATGCTGAATCTAAACATGTACTTAGTTTTTTTTTATTATGGGCCCAGTTTTCAAGTTGGTCAAAATTAAACTTTGTTTTGATTTCAACAAAAATTGAATATATGGGGTTCTTCGATATGCTGAATCTAACCATGTATTTAGATTTTTGATATTTGGGCCCGTTTATCAAATTGGTCCACATTGAGGTTTAAAGGGTCCAAAATTGAACTTTATTGGATTTCATCAAAAATTGAATTCTTGGGGTTCTTTGATATGCTGAATCTAACCATGTATTTAGATTTTGGATATTGGAATACCACAAAGGGGTGGTAATAATTGTCTTTGGGAGTTATGGCTCAAACCGTTAAGGAATAAGGTGCAAAAAAGGGGGTAAATGGGTTTCCAGGTTAATGGACAATTACTTAAGTACAAAACATAATTTAAAAGGCAGTGTAAGGTTGGTAATTGAAACTCATTTGAATATCTCGCCTAAACTGCTTTTAAATTATGTATATTGGAAATTTGCCAAAAACTTTATTATCAATAAATTCCATTGGAAATTTGCCAATAACTTTAGTTTAATGAACTTCATTGAAATTTGC
>CM029595.1:104849514-104949849 GCA_017311375.1 Mytilus coruscus | reverse complement strand
ATTCATCTGTAATGATTGTAACATTTGAAATTGTTGAGTTTCACTATGGTTGACCAACTTTTGAATTAAGTTTGGCACTAGACACAAGCTTAAGGCTATACATTTTTATTTGATGTGAATTGTAATATTTTGGGTAAATGTCAATTGAGACCCACTTTGTTTGGCTGGGAAGCCTCATATAAAAATATTTTTAATGTGATTAAATCCTATTCATAAGGGATATATGAAATTTTAATTTATTGTAAATGTACATTTTATTTATAAATTTGCAGTATTATTTGACAAATAACATAGACCATTGCAATATTTAATAATGATAATTTAGTTATTCTTTGATATTTTTAAACAGATTAAACTAATGTACAGGTGAATAATTCTGAGTTTGTTTTGGAAATATTTTACTAAATGAATATATACAGGATTCCTTGTATAGATACACTCATAGATACTAGGTTAAAAATCATGTATGCCATAAGACTCATTAGTGACGCTCGAATAGAAAAAGTTAAAAGGCCAAATAAAGTACGAAGTTGAAGAGCATTGAGGACCCAAAATTTCGAAAGGTTTTGCCAAATACAGCTAAGGTAATCTATTCCTGGGATTGAAACTCCTAAGTATTTAAAAAATCAAAGTTAATTTATAATTATGACCATATCAATGATAATTCATGTCAGAACAGAATTTGAATTTTAAGTCAATTACATTTGATATTTTGGATTTTTACTTTAAATTCCACATTGAAATCCCTATGTTGGGTCTCATTGAATTGACATACTTCACGATGGTTTCTTCAATGCATCAGTCAAATGGTCTTCAACATGTATTTTTATGGACTTTAAATGAAAAAACAGTACCCTGGTAAATATTATTGTTATATTATTTGTTTTAATAAATAGTTGTATATTATTTAAGCTGGTCCAATGTAAGTGTACCAAAATTATTGATCTAGTTTATCCCAATGATTTAGGTCAATAATTTAAATCGTAAAAAGTCAACAGTGGAAAAGAAAAGGCTGCATGACATGTGGGGTCAACTACCGAGGCTTGCAAAAGAACAGCTCTGAATCACCACAGATTTACACAAAAGTTTCTACGGAAATTCTTGCTCAACATGGTGGTGATCTTTTAATTCACATACAGCTTCTGTATTGTATTGTAGTACGCTATCCAGTAGCACAACCACTTTATATCTTCCAGGGATGGTTGTTGTTGGACTGGATTAAATTGCTTATTACATTGTATCAGCAATCTGTTAATATCATTATTAGCATTTCAAATCATTTGGCTATTTTAAGCTCCACTATGCACAAGATGTGCTGCATACTGTACTAACTGTAATGGATAATAGATTTGTTCCAAGGCCATCCTTAAAACATTCTCCGTTTGCTATCTCCAAACCAATGGCTTATACTGCAGAGACTCAAAATCTTAAGGGCATTTATAAAATCTTTATGATTATTTTCGTCATGGATGAAAAATGTCATTTAGGCATCTACGGAAACATAACTGTATTACAGGAAGTAAAAAAGGCACATAATGATCAAGTGTCTTTTGTGATATTCAATATTCTGATTTAATATCTTTTAATAAGAGAATATATTTGTATATATCAGTACTTGGAGTAAACTGGAGTATACAAGGTGATTGGACGTGCCGCTGGAATAGGTCACATTTTCCAGCTTGAAAATATGTGAATAGGTGGGAAAACTATTAGAAGGCCAATACAGTTATATGAAAAGCCCTGTATTTTTTCACAGCCAAAAGTCTCGGCGCAAGTAAACATCATTTGACACTTTGGTATTCCATTTTTCCAACACATCATACGAAACCCAACCAATATCTATTAAGTATTGATGACCCCCCACCTCCCTCAGAGATGACATAAAGAAATATTTAAAGGTAATATTATGTTTGATGAAGACTCTAATATCAATATAAAATTTAAAAATTAAAACATATGTGACTTTATTTTCAAAGTTTAGTAAAATAATGTACTTGTTGTTTTGTTGAAAGATTTAAACATAATGAAGGCGCAATTCATATTTGAGGTTGATTTTACTCTGATGAAAATACATAGAAATCATTTAATGCAGCTTAAAGAACAAAGTGACGCAACTCTAAGGGCAACAATTTATTACTCAAAGCCTAAAGATCTGTTAAAAGGAAGACAGAGATGAACTAGAGAAGCTTTTACAAAGATTAGCAATGTTTAGTTTCAACTTCAGGAATAAACGTATTTACCTTGGAATAATGAAGAGTTGCTATTCAGACTATAAACAGCTAAATTGTATATTGTTGCTAATTTTGACCTGGAATTTTACAGCCTTATATGGAAGTGCTGCAGTAGATGAAGTGATAAAATTGCAAAGAATACATTGTTACTTATATTCAACTAAAACAAGAATTGTGATTAGCAAGAAAGCCAAAAGGAAGAAATAATTGAATGACAAAATATCAGAAAGAAAAGAATGACAAAATGTAAGAATGAAAAGAAAGACTAATGCTTATGCAAAGCACAATTTTGACCAGGTCTAATAAGCAGTTAAATGGTGCAT
The DNA here is from genome assembly GCA_017311375.1 of Mytilus coruscus. Taxonomy (NCBI): domain Eukaryota; kingdom Metazoa; phylum Mollusca; class Bivalvia; order Mytilida; family Mytilidae; genus Mytilus; species Mytilus coruscus. Next base: position 104,947,295 of record CM029595.1, on the reverse strand, counting down.
ACTGGGATCATAAATGATATGGAATCATAGACTAATTGGATAAGGCAGGTTAATGTTATTCAATTTACTTTTATCAATTTTGTCATTAAACTGTTTTATAATCTAAACAAGCATACCATGTCTATTTGTGAGCTCACCTGGCCGAAAGGCCAAGTGAGCTTTCTCATCACTCATCTGTCGTCGTCTGTCGTCGTCGTCTGTTTTACAAAAATCTTTTATCAGAAACAACTGGGCCAAATTTAACCAAACTTGGCCACTATTATCATTGGGGTCCGATAACCCCGTCTGTCAACCAAGATGGCGGACATGGCTGAAAATAGAATAAAAGGGGTGAAATGCAAGTTTTGTTTATTATCTTGAAAATCGCTATGAAAAGAGAAATTATACTAGGCATATATGTTGAGAATGTTGAGATCTACCAGCTGTCCTTTACGTCAAAACTGTCAGACGACTTCTTATAGGAGTTATTGCCCTTAAATGTAAAATATTATATATTTTTTCAATTTTGTCTATTATTTTGAAACTATATTAGATACAGAGAAATTTTTATTAGGAAAATGATTAGCAAGACAAGATCTACAAATAAGTTAGCATGGCTGAAATCATCAGACAACTCCTTATTGGAGTTATTGCTCTTTAATGAAGATTTTACCAATTTTTGCGTTTTGCCTTATATCTCAAAAACTATAATAGATAGAAGGAAACTACAAAATGCCAAAATGATCAACAAGTCTACAAATAAGTCAAATGACCGAAATCTTCAGATGACTTCTTGAAGTTATTGCTCTTTAATGACGATTATTTCCAATTTTTCGCATTTTTACTTTTATTTTGAAAATTATAATAGATAGATCGAAACTTTATGTATCAAAATAATCAGCAAGACAAGATCTATAAAAAGCAATTATGGCTGAAATCTTAAGTCGACTCGTTGTTAGAGTTATTTCCCTTTAAAGATGTTTTACCATTTTTTTTGGGGGCGGGGAGGAGGGTCGCCTATTATCTTGAAATGTGTAACAGATATACATGTAGACAGAAAATTTAAAAGCAAAATGATCAGCAGGACAAGATCTACAAACATGTCAACATGACTAAAATTGTCAGTTAACTCTCTTTAGAGCTATTGTCCTTCCATGATGATTTTTTACCAAACAATGGCTATTGTTGAAGATGCAGGTGAGCGACACAAGCTCTTTAGAGCCTCTAGTTTGTTAATGTTAAACATTGCCACATTAATTATCTGAAAGTGTTTCGCGTCTTATAACATTCCAAAATATGCCTAAAACTGTTGAGCTTTATCAGCTTACAACTACTCTTACAGCCTTCTTAATTGCTTAATTGTTTAAGAAGGACAGCATGTAAATGTGATATGAATAATAACCCCGCTTTGTATTACTCTAACTCAAAATAAATGTACTTGATAGTTTAACACGCGGATGGTTGAATAATAAAAACTTTAAAATCGGTACTTGCTTTCAAGGCAAGCAAGTCAACAAGAGACCGATGCGAATTTTTGCAGTTGAAAATGCTAGATTAAACGAGGATTTACGTAATATGACAATGACAGACATTCTGTTAACACAGTCAATGTCTTTTCAGTAAATAATTGAGTTTAATTAACACTCAGCAATTTGAAAAAGCAAATATGTTAGTAACTGCATTTCAATTACTAGAAGGAAGAGGAGTGAAAATGACATCCTGATTTTGGCCACTTTTGAGCTCACTTGACCATAAGGGTCAAGAGTGAGCAGTTCTCATCACTTGGCGTCTGTAGTCTGTCGTCTATCATTGTCAGTTAACTTTACAAAACTCTTCTATGAAACTACTGGGCGAGTTGGAACCAAATCATCATTAGGGGAATCTAGTTTGTAATTGTGTTCGATGATCCCGCCTGCCAACCAACATCGCTGACATGGCTAAAAAAGAACATAGGAGTAAAATACAAATATTGTCTGTTATCTTGAAAACTCTATAGATAAAGAAAATCTGATAGGGCAGAAAAGTTCAGAATAATGGAATCTACCTACTGTTTATTCACTTAAAACTGTAACACGATTTTTTTAAAAGAGTTATTGCCTTTAAATGACGAACTTCACCTTATTCATTTTGCCTATTATCTTGAAAACTATAACAAATGGAGAGAAAGTTTGATTCATCAACAAAACAAGATCTACAAAACATGTGGCGTGGTTTAATTAATCAATTAACTCCTTTGGGAGTTATTGCCTTTTATGACGATTTTGTAAATTTTAGTGTTATTTGCAATTATTTTTGAAAACTATGATAGATAGAATCTTAAATATCAAAATTTTCAACAAGACGAGATCTTGTTCATCTTATTGGCTTTATTTTTGGTAAATTAATCCTGATTTATTTTTGAATTTATTTTTGTGTTTTTAACTTGTCACAATAATAATGAAACATATAACCTTATGGGCATACAAATTAAGATATGCCAACCTACTACTATCCATCTTCAGTGTTATATCAATTTTATCAAACTAAGCTATCTTTAGGAATCAGAAAAATAGTATGTCTATGTTTGAAGATATAGACCTGCCCCAAAACAATCAATTACAGGAACCTTTCGAAGTAAAAGATATTAGTTTCAAGTCTCTTTATCAATATTTGGTTCTAGCTTAACCGAGAAACTATTATTATTATTTTATTTTTAATTATTTATTATTTGGTTATTTCTTTTTTTCAGAAAATAGTAATTTTGAACTTGAAACTGTTGAGATTGTTTGATAAATATATTAAATTGCAATTTAGTAAAAAAATTATGCGAATTAGGTCATCCACTGAACTTGACATACATTTAGCTCATTTTATAACAAAAAAAAAAAAACTCACTGTTTTAATACAAATATATCCAATAGTACTACCACGTACTTATAATACATGTATTATATGTCTCTGGTACTACATCAAGTATTTCATGTCCCTAATATTCCTTAGGGAAGAGTAAAATATATTTGATTTTGATTTTATATTTCTTAACTTAAATCAAAAAGCATGTTGCGCGTTTGATTACGATTTGAAATGTTTAAATTCCACGGATTTTCATTGATTGATTGATTGGTGTTGGTTTTTAAAGTCTGGTCACTCAGGCATACTGAGCCAATAAACACTGGCCGCCATGAAGCATCCAACAGTGCTGAAAGTGGCGTTAACACCAAATAATCATAAATCAATCTCATCGATGTACAAAAGAGTTCATTGTTCTAAAAAATATACGGTTATATATGATTTTCCAGTACCTACATAACGATCACTTCTTTTGTTTCTCTTGAAAACTAGGAATCATTTATAATCTTTCAGACCTTGAAAACTTCCTCTCATATTTCGGATGATTAGGAAGTCAGTAAGAAACATTTAAGGGATTAGTGAGATGTTTGTATTAATTTTTCAGTAAATTAATTAATTTCTTTATACAGCATTTGTTATTTTTAATTTCAGATATACTATATTAGCTTTTTCTACTCATTTTATTATATGGACATCAATTAAAAAAGAATCAGAAGATGCAAAAGGGTTTACTTTTACAAATGGTGACTTGGATGGAGAGTTGTCTCATTGGCACTCATACCACATCTTCTTATATCTATTCAAAACGCAAACGTAAAAGAAAAATTACAAGGATATGGGAATAAAACGAAAAGAAATTTGAAAACACGAAGTCCACAAATCATTACATAGAAAACTAAAGGCTGAGCAACACAAATCCCTGCAAAACCGGGAATGTCCTGCCTCACCGTCGTAATGTTCATGCAAATACAGATCCGGTCATAGGTCTCATTTGGTATGTCACAAATATATAGCTTACTTCCTGTTAGTTTTATCTCCTCAGTTAAAATGAACGAATAGTCTTCTTTCATACTATTTTTTACTTTTTGTCTAAAAATACATATGATTTTAATGCATATTTTGTTTAAGTGTTTGATTGCAATCAAGATTTGGGATTTTACATCCATAAAATCTTTGATTTTGATAAAGGTTTAGTAACGGCCTAGATCTGTATTGACAAAATAAGTTCCTTACTTTTTGTTTACACTGCGAGAAAATTCGAAAATACGAGTCATATAGATGCCAATTCAACGATTGCGGCAATGGCATCAACATTTTGTATATATTTTTTTATATTTTAGAAGATTGAAGACCTGGATACTTCATACCTTGTAAACAGTTGCCTTATGTTCTGAAGATTCCGTCTGTCATATGTGCATTTTCCTTGACCTCATTATGGTCTTAATCATAAATCAACTGTTTACAAGACTTTACATTTTCGAAAATCTAAGTATGTTCCTTGCCTGGAATTGATGACCTTAGCTGTATTTAGCAAGACTTTTCGTAATTTTGGGTCCTCAATGCTCTTCAAATTCGTTCTTATTTGGCCTTTTTTTCTTTTATGATTCGAGCGTCACTGATGAGTCCAGTGTAGACATTCTATTTCATTACCTGCAAAATTCTAATATATTAAATACAGTACATCTAAAACAAGCACTTACTTACTTACTTAACTACTGCCACCCGGTATGCCATTGGCATGTAGGGCATCAACAAAGGTTCTCCGTTTATGTCTGTCTTTCACCATCTTTTCTACTTTTCTCCAGGTTTTATTCAAGGTCTTTAGTTCTCCTTGTACAGTACATCTCAATGTATTTTTTATCTTCCACGCTTCCGACTTCTTTCTGTAGTCCAATGTAATGCTGTTCTAGTGATGGAATTTTTATCTCTTCTAATGAAATGTCCAATTCATTTTCTGATTAATATTGTAACCATACTATCTTACACTGTCTTAGAAGGTCTTCATTAAATATTTTGTTTGGCCAGAAAATGCGCAGGATTCTTCTTAAACTTTTGGTATGAAAACTAACAGTTTGTTTAGGTCGTTTTCTGTCATCCTCAAGCATTCTGATTCATATAACAGAGTAGATAGTACACAACTCTGGTACAGTTTCAGTTTGGTTCGATTATTTTGTGATGATTTCAATACATTGTTAAGTGATTTGAAAATATTTCCGGCTTTGTTTAATCTGTTCATGGTGTCATTTCCTGCGCCTTAATCATTTCTTATTGTACTTCCCAGGTATGTAAATGTTTCTGTGATGGGTAGATCTTTTCCATCCACTTGTATAGGCGTTGGGTTAATTATATTCAGGATTTTAAGTCAAACTTGGCTGGTAAAAATATTAAGGCGGTTCGTCTTCTCTTGTAAATGGTGATAGGTATGTGATCGTCAGGAAGCACTAGGACCTAGTATTATTTTTTTTGGCATTTGAACACGTTTATTAAAAATACAGGATATATTATAATGTCATTGTTTTCTATTTGAGCATTGACTATCTTATATATAGATATAAGAAGATGTGGTATGAGTGCCAATGAGACAACTATCAATCCAAGTCACAATGTGTAAAAAGTAAACAATTATAGGTCAAAGTACGGTCTTCAACATGGAGCCTTGGCTCACACCGAACAGTAAGCTATAAAGGGCCCCAAAAATTACTAGTGAAAAACCATTCAAACGGGAAAACCAACGGTCTAATCTATATAAAAACAAGAAACGAGAAACACTTATGAACCACACCAACAAACGACAACTACTGAACATCAGATTCCTGACTTAGGACAGGTGCAAACAAATGTAGCGGGTTTAAACGTTTCAATGGTACCAAATCTTCACCCTTTTTCCGAAACAATAGTGTAACATCACAACATAGAAAGACACACTATAAAATATCAACTGAAATAGCTTAACTCAAGCAAAGGACATATTAACACCAGTGAACATACACTGAACAAATAAATTTGACCTATGATATCTTTTAACTGAAAATGGTAAAACTTTAAAGACTAACTACAGGTATTTTGCATTAAGTAATCCTATCTTCTAATGTCAATAACGATACTAGGTTTGTAAGTATGCCAGACGGATATTTCGACTAAAGAAGACCTATCAAATGCAACCGAATCCACACGATGAAATACCAAATCAAATACCAATTTGAAAAGTGTTGAAACCTATAAATTCAAAAATGTTGTGTCAAAACTGGTTACGGTCATGAATGCCTACGTAGAGAAATACCTCTCTAAAAAATAATCAAAGATACCAGGCGTAGAATTGTGTACGCAAGAAACGCGTTTTGTCTGCAAGAGACCGATTAGTGACGCTCGAATCTGAAAATCAAAAGGCCAAATAAAGAACGAGGTTAAAGAGCACTGAGAACAAAAGTTTGCCAAAATACAGCTATGTGAAGCTGCAGCGAAGTTACTGATTGTAACAATTGATATGATTTATCAGTCCATGTCAGTTTAGTAGTGTTGAAACAGGGCTAAGGATATCTTTGGGGACTTAATATTTTTTATGAGAAGTATCGACCAAGTTGTGCCAAAAGTCACCGAAAATTCCAAGATTAGTAATTACCCGAAAGATAACAAAGGGTCAAACTCATAAGTCAAAATCAAACTGACAATTCCATGGCAAAAAAGGAAAAACAACAAAAGAAAAACAGTATTACACAAAACACAACATAGAAAACTAGAAACTGAGCTAAACAAACACTACCGAAAACCGAAAGTTATCTCAGGTGCTCCGGGAGGGTAAACGTATCCTGCTACACTTTAGGTAACCGTTGTATTGCTCGCTAATGGAAGTACAATACAGGTGAAAAATCTAATTCGGTAGGTTATATTCAAGGAAGAGGAACGGATTGTTGTTATGACAATTGAAACTTATCCGTCGTCATCTTTGAAACATATATCCCAAACCGGTCAACCAACTCGTGATGGCTTCCGTACAATTTTCGAAGGATGATTTCAAGTCACCATATTAACTTTTGGTTTAAAAGCTTCTTCGTAAGCAACAACCTCTATCAAGGAAATGCAAGCTCTGGAATATCGTTTCAACTTGGAGATATATACTCCATATGCAGGCGCTGCTGAAATGATGCTACAAAGAAAATGAAGTTCTCATTTGGGAATCTGCAATCATCCCTTTTGTCGTAAAGTTTTGTTCTCAGCCGATCCTCATTGCCAATTTCTAGATGTAAGTCTAGATATAAGGCAGACTTAAAGTAAAATGAAAAATGTTTTACTATAAAATAAGCGTACGTGAACTTCCTTGTAAAAGAAAATCCTTTATATTATCATAATATTCATAAATGTACTGCTACTATTGAATTATTGTCTTCCTTACACTAATTCGTCGATATTTTCCCAAATGAAGTGTACTCATCTACGAGACCTCTTCTTAGAACTTTGGGCACCGAACAGCGCAGAGAAAGGGAAAACCGTGATGAAAGAATCTAAATAAACGTGCACTGTAAGGTAAATAGTAATAACTAAGTTTTAAAGAACAAATGTAATACCACAAATCATTTAACAGCGGTTAAGGAAAAGTTTAACTAACAAATGGGAACGCATGGAAAATTAAAAGAAATAGCATGGCTCTTTCAATTCACTCCACGTGCTCTGTGTTGATTGTTTATCAATATCACGATCCGGTAAACTTCGGTAACAAACTCGAAAGTTAATGAGCTTGCAATCAACAATCACTGAACGAATAGTATTTGTCGATAATACGTTATACATTTGTAATAAATATAAAAAAAAAAAAAAAAAACGTGCATACAGGACTTAGTGAAGAATATATGCATACATTGGTTAAATAATTTCGATAACACTAAAATTACTAGAAACTCGTTTCACATGACTGAAACTGTATCTGTTGTATCCTTTATTTCAAGTTCAATGGGATAGATGCGTTCAACCGTTCAACATAGTCACCAAACTTTGAATTATTTAGTGAGAAGACATCATCTTTATGACGGAACGTATAAGGGTAATGTTTGCTTCTTTCATTTTCTTTAGTAGATCCTGAATGAAGTTAACCTCATATGATTAAAGAAACAATTCGACAAGTAGAGGAGCAAAGTTGGTTCCCATGAGGTTGCCGATTGTTTGTTGAAAACACATCCTCCAAAGTGATAATGTCAGTTTCATAGAATTTGTTGTCAGAATCAGAGTAATATTTTTTACAAAATTAGATTTATCTCTACCTAAGATTGATTGTTGGTTGCTTAACGTCCAGTGGCAAATATTTCATGCATATTCAGGACGAGAACAAATTAACAATAAATACAATAGGTAGGTTCTGTAATAGGGCTTCCGGGATTAAGGTCGAAGAAATTTAGACTGCCACGGAAATGAGGGTATATTGGATAGGGACAGAAATTTAGCCTTGCAACAGGTCACCTACGGACCCTCAAAGAGTTGTTGCAGGGTTCTTAACGTGCAAAGAGCGTGGCACTCTCTTTACACGAGGCATCGGATTTAACGTCCCATTCTGACCGGACGTGGCTGCAAATTTGTACATCCCGCACAGCCAAACGGACGCCCCACTTTAGCAAGGGTTTTACTGCCGGTCGGAGGAAGACCAATGGTGACCATACTTCTATTCCCCAGTCACCCTTGGGGTTCTCTACCTAAGACAAGTTTAGAATGGTGTATACCTGTGAAAAGGGTAGAAAATTCAAATGTTTTAATACTTTTGCAACATGAAAGAGAATTAGATTTTATGTGCTCTAACATATCTTTGGAATTTTAATTATCCATATCTGATTCACGGCGCCTCTAGAGAAGGTGGTTTCACAATAACTTTGAAGCCCGGCTTTAATTGCCGATAAATTTTATGTTATTAAGTTAGAAAGAGGTTTCGTGGAGCACTTAGAAGACCCAGTAATATAACGTTGTTTGCTAGGACCCTTATGTTATTGAGGTATACAATACAGTGAAGAAATATCTAGTGCTTTATCTTTGGTTAGAATTCCAAAGTAGCATAGAAAAGACTTACGCTTATTTAGGATTTCCTCCTTGGTAAGTGTCGTGGGGCAATATGTTGAGTTTCCAAATGAAATGTCAATACCTGATTCATTTATCAAGCTGATTATGTAATGTCAGCTTCACAAAAAACGATGTTGTTTGGGGCTTTATCTGCGATGACACCAACATATTTGTCATGGAGGAAGGACAGGTGCTCTTTCTGAATTATTAACATCAATTTTATCAGCAATCAAAGACGGACTTCAAGGTTATTGTGTAACTACCTATTCTAAAAGCGGCGTGAAATGGATGTGTATACTAAAACATACCAAAGATCTGATAAAGTACATTCAATCTAAGACTCTTTCATCTTGTAAAAATATTTAAACATTTTACTTTTTCTACAATTTTCACAAGTATTCCTCATTCAAATCTAAAAGACAAATTGAAAAGTTTGTCCTGCTTTATTTCATAAAACTAATAGCCAACGTAGATACAAGTATCTTGTCTTTGGGAGGATAAATTGTATTTTGTAATAAATCCTCTGACTCAAACAAAAATTACCTGAAACTGACATTATCAAGATGCTTGATTTCTTGATTATCAACATATTTGTTACGTTTGGAGGCCGTTTTTTCAATAAACAATCATCATTCCCAAGGAACCAACTATATGATACTTTTCTTGCCAACTTGTTTTTGTATTCATATGAGGCTTACTTCATACAGGAGCTTCTTATGAAGAATGAAAAAAGCTAGCATTATCCTTTAACTTCACTATCCGCTATATAGATGATGTTCTCTAACTAAATAATCCAAAGTTTGGTGACTATGTTGAACGCATATGTCCCATCGAACTTGAAATAAATGATACAACAGATACAGTTAAGTCTCCCTAATATCTTGGAAGACATCTAGAAATTGACAATGAGGTTCGGTTGAGAACAAAAGGGATGATTTCACCTAAACAATTGTGAACTTTTCATTTGTATGTAGCAACATTCTAGCAGCGCCCGCATTTGGAATATATATCTCCCAGTTGATACGATATTACAAGGCTTGCGTTTTCTATCATGATTTCTTTAAAGAGGGTTGCTGCTTACAACTAAGGTATTTTAAAATAGAATTGAAATTTACGGACGCCATCACGAGTTGGTTGACCGTGATTTCAGAGATTACTACGGATTTGTTCAAGTTGTCGTAAGCATTATCCCGTCCTCTTTTCCATAGAATTTTAACTACAAATTTAGAATTATCAACGGGTTTGTACTAAAGTAAGCAACACAACGGGTGCCACATATGCAGTAGGATCTGCTTATTCTACCGGAATACCTAAATCACCCCGGTTTTTAATGGGGCTCGTGTTGCTCAATCTTTAGTTTTCCATGTTGTGTTTTGTGTTCTTTTAATCTTTTTTGCTATGGCGTTGTCAGTTTATTTTCGACTTATGAGTTTGAATTTCCTTGTCTCTCGTTTGGACATTTGGATAACACATTTTGCAGATAAGTGTTATTGGCAATGTTCAGGTCACCAATTATAACGTGGCCAGACGTTATATATGAGTGAATGGGTAGCTAACACAGGTGCCATTAGGTCGTCAATATTGAGATCCTTGAAGACGTATTTGTAATTGAAAATTTTGGTTGCATTTGGTTTGTTATAGGTATAAACGATGACAGGTACAGACTGATCTTTAAAGTAAGGAGGTATTTTCTAGTGAACTGATTTATTGTGAAGGATATTGCCCAAGTTCATGAAATCGAGGCTTTTGTTGGCAAAGGAAAGTTTCAGAAAGGAACTTTTCTCCTTTTCATCTTTTCTAATGCAAACCGGTCTGATCTATAAAGTACGAGTGAACTGGTTAATGATGAAAGATTTTGCCTAAGTTGATGACATCGATCATTTTGTTGGCAAAGGAAAGTTTCTGAAAGAAAGTTTTCTGCTTTTCATCTTTTCAATGTAAAACCGGTCTAAAACGTTTGTGACTGTCAATATCCGAGATGGCTTTTGTATAAATAACAGAAGGACATTATTAGAGACGTCATGGAGAGTATGTAATTTATAATAACGATGACTGCGTCTACTTCGTGGAGCAGAGTTGAAAATATTCATCACATTCACCAAGCCATAGGAATAACTAGATAGAATACCTATACCATATATATTAGAATAGAGCACTCCATCGTGCTCATAATGCAGAATATAATTAATTAAACAGTTAAAAGGATGACATGCAAAATTCCGCATCAACACTAATTTTATTTTCTCAAGACCATGGATTTTTACTTCTATAATCACAAACAAAGACAATCGGAATCTGGTTTTCATCTGGTTGAGGAACAGAAAATGTGTCTGCTTTCCAAACCAAGGACTCAGCACCTCTATATGTGTTACTGTGATACTTATGGCCCTTTGTTGTTATTTCAATAGCTCCTTGGTTTTTCCTATATCGCAAATGACGAGTTCGATAACCCCGCATCAAAATCATCGGTTGACAAGCAATTCCACATTCATCAACAGCAGTGATGAAAACTCTCGTCGCCCTTTGTTCTGGATTTCTGATGCCAAGATATGAAATTTCAGTTGAAACTGTGCGTCTGTTGTCCAAAAAGACTGTATCTTCGTAAATACCATAGTAATTTAAGCCATAAGAGGATATTTTAACTTTAAACAAACCAGATTTGTCGTAGCTGCATGGCTTATGTTTGGAACGTGCTTTGGATTGTAAATTAGATGCAAATGATAATTGTTGTCCAACAGAAAACACATCGGTATTATTCAGTCTACGACCTTCTGAATTAACTGGATATGACGAATAAACTATATCACCATGTCGTAAATTTACAACTTTGATTGGAACAAATACCCATAAATCTGTTCCTTCTTTGCAATCAATTCTAAAAGAGTTCTGTATTGGATGTCCACAACATGGTTTCTTAAATTTTGGTATTTTCAATCCGTCAATAGACAGCATTCTATGTTGAAGCTGTTGAGTAATAAGGATAGAGGGAGGACCAAGTCTTCCAGGTATTCCTTTGCTGCCATTCGGTCCAGGTCTACCTTTTAAACCAGGTGGTCTTTGAGGTCTCTGGTTTCCATGTGTCTCTGATTTGATTTTAAAACGTGGCGTATTTGCAATAGTGATAGGCTCCTTCTTCAATGATTTTAGTGTAGAGAAAAATTCCTCAGCTGTAATTTTTCGACCAGACACACCTGCAGATCCAGGTTGACCTCTGGAGCCTGACGGAAAACCAATGAAAACCCTGAGGTAATGGTACTTTTCTCATAGATTCATTATTAGTAGGAGAAGTTGAGCTTAGTCTGTTGTGTACTTCAAAACTTCTTCAGCAGTAAAGTTGGGTAAGGCAGCTTCTGATCCTCTAGAAACACACCTACCCCTTCCCTCAAATATGTCACATTTAAGCCATTTTGACCCACAATTTGGTTTATTGACGCTACACGATGGTTGAGGTGCACATGTAATAAATCTCAGTCCAGAAATTTTATATCCATCAGCATTTGTCAGAGGAACATTATTGAAATGTGGCAGATTTATCAATAAATTCGAGGATTGATGTGCCAGGTTGTCAGATGAATCGCCTGGATACATTTCCGGGTTTTGACCATTTTGTTTCTCACGTTCTCTATACCTCTCCCATATGCAATCAATGAAAGCATGATGCATGTAGAAAATAGGATCGAATGGAGCGCTGGCTACATCTTTCATATCACCACCTATCCATCCATGTGGGCCGTCATGTAGAATTTCTAAACCAGATACAAATGTCCTTTGGTTACCGCTGTTATTGATTAACGTTTCCACTGCTTGTTTTGTGATTTGCTTTGACGATTTAGCACTACCAACTGATCGTTCTATTTTTCTCACCCAATTTCCGAAAGGGTCTGTTATTACTTCTCCATTACCATTTCCAAGAAACTTATCGGTAAAACAACAGTATCTGTTGGAGTGTCCATCGCACTATCTAAGGTGGAATCCCAGTAAGGTAACATTACATTTGGGTTTTTTCTTGTAATGCTAGCTCGTACCTAAAATGAAACACAAAGATAATTTGCTATCATTAAAAGTAAAATAACAAAATACCGAAATCAAAGGAAAATTCAAAACGGAAAGTCCCTCATCAAATGACAAAATCAAAAGCTTAAATACATCAAACGAATGGAAACAACTGTCATATTCCTGATTTGGTACAGGCATTTCCTTATGTAGAAAATGGTGGATTAAACCTGGTTTTATAGCTAGCTAAACCTCTAACTTGTATGGCAGTGGCATAGAATTTCATAAGATAAGTCTAAGACGGTTCTCTAGAAGTAAGAAAAGTTAATTAAGAATATATCATGGGATATATAATATTCATACATAAAACAAAAGGATGTGTCGGCACAATTTGGAATGCCTCGCCTGCAGACGGCATAATTCCTCTGAAAGTTGGTAAAATAACTGTCATAGTTAGAGTGCACATTGCATCATCTAAGGTAGAAGATCAGGAAGGTAGCATTTTATTTTGTGTAAGCTAAGTATAAAATACAAAGAAACTGTTTTCCGACAATAATTCACTGAGAATAAATCACTTTTCTATATTTACGTTCAAAATACACCAGAGGAACGCAAAAGACAAAATATGGGACATGGGTAACACATAACGCCAAAATCCCTGAGCGATGATCCCATAAATTAGATACTCTCGGGATGCAGATCTAGGGTCACTTGTAGAAAATTATACAAAACTCTAGCCTGATTATTCGAATACTAGTAGTGTTTTATTGAAATTTGCTGTTACTAAATTTCGGAAATTATTTTAAAATTAAGGATATATCTCCTTCATGCAAAGTTCTGATTCCTTGCTTAAGTTTGACTACACTTTTGTCCTTTTCGGTTTTATGAGCTCTTCAATTTTTGAATAAAATTTGTACTTTCACATATTTTGGTTTATCATTGTTCCGTTGATTGATAGCGTTTGATTTTATTAGTTTTATGGACTTTTCCTTTTAAATTTGCCTTGGAGTTCGGTATTTTGTTATATTTTATCACTGAGGAGCTATTTATTCTCAAAATGCGCATCTGGTGCAGTAAATATGGTACCGTTAATGCTATTGAATATTGTAATTATACACTTAAATCCCAAAACTTGCTCAGTATCTTCAATACAGTGACAGACGAAATCATGATTTTATTGACCGTCATGGAATATTTGTGTCGCAGATGGCCATGTACAACGTTCCACTTGTGGTAACAACAATTTCGCGATTGTAACATTACCGATTTTTGCGACTTATCACTATATTTTATTTGTATAAGCAACACAATGGGTACTTTATAGAGCAGGCATTCCTGGCGTTCAGGAGTGGGGTTTTCGTTGCTAAATTTTAATTTCTGTAAAATGTTTTGCAATTATTTTTTGTCTTTTCATCGTTTTAAATTTTAGCCATTGTGTTGTTTGACTTTTGATTTTTGATAACTGTTTAGTGCCCTCCCCTTGGTACCCTCTTTCTACAAGGAGATGTGGTTTGATTGACAATAAAACAAATATCCACCACAAAGGAACGTACGGCCTTTAACACCCATACCGTATTGTGGGCTATAAAAGGTTCGGATATAAAATGTAAATCAATTCAAACGACAATCACTAAACTATATCTTTGGACAGGCACATTCATAATGTTGCGGGGTTAAACATGTGTGAGCTCTCAACTCCCAAACCTGTAACAGTTATGTAACATAAGAACAAATTGTAAAAATCAGTTGCAATTTGATTAACCCAAAAAAAACAGTTCGAGGCACATTTACTGTTAACATAAAAACAATAGACACTTAAAAAGAGAATTCGCAGTTAATGAAAGCTAGTTCAAAGCCAATTGCAACTAATAAACAAATAATGTTCTTCCAAACTAAAGTATCAATCAGTACGCATCCAACGGAATTAGCATAAAGAAGTCATAAACATTCTAGAAACGCATGACCTTGTGCAATGCCAAAATATAACTCCTATGAAGAGTCTATTAAATATTTGTGTCTCTTGATTTGTTTGTAGACATTTTCTTGCTGAAAGTTTTGCATCAAACAATGCTCCTCTATCGTTCATGTTTTTAAAGGTAAGAACAAAATTGACATTTTAGACCAATTACTCCCAAACGTAGTCATTGCATTTTATGCACCTGTCCTAAGTCAGGAGCCTGTTGTTCGGTGGTTGTCGTTTGTTGGTGTTGTGTTTCTCGTTTCTCGTTTTTTATATAGATTAGACCGTTGGTTTTCCTGTTTGAATTGTTTTACACTAGTCATTTTGGGGCCCTTTATAGCTTGCTGTTCGGTGTGAGCCAATGCTCTGTGTTGAAGGCCGTACTTTGACCCATAATTGTTAACTTTTTACATTGTGACTTAGATGTAGAGTTGTTTCATTGGCACTCATACCACATCTTCTTATTTATATCAATTGACAATTTCGCTCATCTGTGTTGTGGATCATTTTACTGTTTACAGTCTCTCTCTCTCTCTCTCTCTCTCTCTCTCTCTCTCTCTCTCTCTCTCTCTCTCAATCAATCAATCAATGGGACAACTCTCCACAAGAGTCCAAAAACAAAGAGACCATATGACACAGAAATTAACAACATGGGCCATTTTGTTCATGTCAAATTATTTATAAACTTTCTTTTGCTGATTGTATGCTGTTTTCAGTTTCTCTCTGACTATTATAGTTTTGAAGATGATATCCAAAATCGCCAAATTTGTGTAACAAAGACAAATCGCTTAAGAACAATAACTCATATAAGCTATCGATTGATGTTTTCGGACCATTAAAAGTATGATAGATCATGACGTGCTGCAGATAATTTCGTTGTTCCAGTTGTTTTCTATCCATCTTTAAAAACCTCATCAAAGAAACCACCTAATAACTATTTTTTTAAATCATAGCGCAGCAAAATTTATCTAAAACCTACGCTTTTTAAAGACAATTTGCCGGGCGAATACACGATTCAATTCTCAAGCAGGATAACCTTAGTATAGCTGTTGTGAAGTTTTATCTCTACTGTCCTATATTTTCAAATGATATTTTTTCTTTCAATGTGTTAACGACGACAAAAGACGATAAATGGTTGAAAATGCTTACAGCAAACTCATATGGTATAAAGAAATCAAATGAATCTGATAAATCAAGATTTGCAAAATTGTATGTACATTTTAAGTGGGATTATAACACCACAATTTCAGTGGGGATTATCAATATATCTATATATTTGTCGTAGAGTTGTTACTTATTTAGACGTACTTAATTTTTTTGTGACTGTATCTTACCATCTTTTACGATAGATATTTAGCTAATCTGCAATCAATTCCATCTTCATGCCTAATATATCATGTACTGTGTTACAACTCTAGATTCTACTGACGCGGAAAGGTAACACTACGCCACCGAAAGCTGAATTATTTTACTGATACTTAGAGTAATTATGAATATATATATATATATATATATATATGTACAAGTCTAAATTGAAAGCAACGTTCAAACCTATGATTGCGTTGGATAAAACCGCAATTTTATACGTGTGCATGCAAAACAAATTTCTTGGTAGAGGGTATAAATACAGCGCAAACAACATTTTCCAAAAGACCAAAAAGTGAAAAGTATATTTCAACAAAACGCATTCGACTAACAGGTCGAACAACTGATGTTCTTAAACCCTGCTGACTGCCATTGGCGATTGCCAAATAAACGTATCACCAGATTTAACAAAATGGATCATATTTATTAATTTAATATCAAACAGAAAACAATAAACTTGCGGAAAAGATGGTAAACCGCAAACATGAGGTGCAAAATTTGTACACCATATCCAGATTTCGACAATTAATGTCTCTTCAGTGATGTTAGGAATCGAAACGGTATTTGGAAGGCCATATAATTTACCTCAATTTAGGATAGACTCTTGAATTCTAAGAGTCGTAATAGGATGAACGGATCATATAAACACGAAGGCAAATATAATACAAGCCCAAACGAAAAATATAAACAAGTCTAAATTAAAAACAACGTTCAAACCTATGATTGCGTAGGATAAAACCGCAATTTTATACGTGTGCATGCAAAACAAATTTCTTGGTAGAGGGTCTAAATACAGCACAAACAACATTTTCCAAAAGACCAAAAAGTAAAAAGTATATTTTAATAAAACGCATTTGACTAGCAGTTGAACAACGGATGTTCTTAAACCCTGCTGACTGCCATTGGCTATTGCCAAATAAACGTATCATCAGATTTAACAAAATGGATCATATTTATTAATTTAATATCAAACAGAAAACAATAAACTTGCGGAAAAGATGGTATACCGCAAACAAAAGGTGCAAAATTAGTACACCATATCCGGATTTCGACAATTAATGTCTCTTCAGAAATGTTAGGAATCGAAATGGTATTTGGAAGGCCATAAATTTTACCTCAATTTAGGATAAACTCTTGAATTTTGAAGAGTCGAAATAGGATGAACGGATCATATAAACCCGAAGGCAAATATAATACAAGCCAAAACGAAAAAAATGTAAACAAGTCTAAATTGAAAACAACGTTCAAACCTACGATTGCGTAGGATAAAACCGCAATTTTTATACGTGTGTATGCAAAACATTTTTATTGATAGAGGGTCTAAATTCAGCACAAACAACATTCTCCAAAAGACCAAAAAGTGAAAAGTATATTTTAACAAAACGCATTTGACTAATTGGTCGAACAACAGATGTTCTTAAACCCTGCTGACTGCCATTGGCGATTACCAAATAAACGGATCACAAGATGTTACAAAATGGATCTTTTAAAATCATTAATTTAATACCAAACAGAAAACAATAAACTTGCAGAAAAGATGGTATACCGCTAACAACAGGTGCAAAAATTAGTACACCATATCCGGATTTCGACAATTAATGTCTCTTCAGTGATGTTAGGGATCGAAACGGCATTTGGAAGGCCATATAATTTACCTCAATTTAGGATAAACTCTTGAATTTAGAAGAGTCGAAATATTAGAAATAGGATGAACGGATCATATAAACCAGAAGGAAAATATAATACAAGCCCAAACGAAAAATATAAACAAGTCTAAATTAGAAACAACGTTCCAACCTATGATTGCGTAGGATAAAACCGCAATTTTATACGTGTGCATGCAAAACAAATTTCTTGATAGAGGGTCTAAATACAGCACAAACAACATTATCCAAAAGACCAAAAATGAAAAGTATATTTTAACAAAACGCATTTGACTAACAGGTCGAACAACAGATGGTCTTAAACCCTGCTGACTGCCATTGGCATATATAGTATCGATGAGGGTTTAATAGTCAGGTAATTCTGATGTTACAGGAATAGGGTTGCCTTCATCAAACTAAGATAACGTGCAAAGTTAATAGTCACTGTGTGTTTTATTTTTAACTAACCTCAAGAGTCAATGTACAATTTCAGGCCAAATTGTCCATAAAATCAATTATAAATTTCAAACTATATCGACTATTCAGAATAAAACGTTGCTTGTACGCACTTTAATAAAACAATAATGTTTTAATGAATTTGACAGCCATGAAATGACATTAAATTCAGTAAAATATAGAAATTGTTAAAACCCTAATCATTAGATTTGTACATTCCTTGAAATAATATAGAGCACGATCGTCGCCAAAAACGATATTCAAACTGTAAGCATATTTTGTGTTTATCAATTCGCCGACAAAAATTTTGGACGACGCTTGTGCTCTATGTTAATTTAGCCAAACATTTTCCTACTATTATCCCATTTAGTAAAAATTGACTTATTGTTCGGGAACACTTAGTTTTTTAATTTCCTTGTCCAACATATAGTTCCTCGCGTGGAAAGTATTCATTGAAAACGTTTTCAAATACGATCCCCAATTTATTTCTTCATGTTTGATGAATCAAATCACAAGTAGGAAATGGAATTAAACTGTAAAACAAATCGGATTATGAATGTTAAAGTAAAGTAGTAATTAGATCCAAAAATGTAAAATTAGTATGTCTGAATTCGTCAAACCGAATTCAAGACCCTGAACATAAAATTGTCCATATCTTCAGTCAGTGTAGATGAGTTCTATTGGTTTTATACAATTTGTCCCAAAAGTAGTACACCGCACTAAAATCCCTATTGAGAAAGCACATGTGCGATATTTTTAAAGTCATATGATACTTCAAATTTAAAAAAGGTTGAATATGTTTTATATACTTGAATGGCTAAGTTTTACTATAAAAACATTTTACATGGACTTTCTTCTAAAAGAAAACTCTTATATCTTATCAAAATCTTCAGAATGTACTGCTATTGATTTACAAATGTATTGTGTTGCCGTACTCTAATTCGCCGATATTTTTCCTTATGCAGTGACCTTAGCTACGAAACCTTTCATTAAAACTTCGGCCACGACACAGCGCAAGTGCGAGGAAAAACGTGATGAAAGAATGTTAACAAATGTGCACTGGAAGGTAATTAGTAATAATTGATTCTAGAAAACAATCAAATACACAAAACCATTTAACAACTGTTATGGAAAAGTTTAATTAACAAATTGGAACGCATAGGAAACAAAACTATCCGGTTACCTTCGGCAACAAACTGGAACGTTAGTTAGCTTACGATCAACAATCACTGAATGAATTATTATTTGTTAATAATACGTTATAGATTCGTAATGAATGTAAAAACGTGCATACCTGTAGAAAACTGATTAAAACGGTATTTCATATCCTAAATTTTACGGTAATATTGTACTTAAAGCGCGGAAATCACTATGTGATCCGTGTAAACTCATCGAACCTTTAAATAAACTTATTAGTTCAGGTTATCTTACCAATGTTGTAATTAGATCTTTGAATATAGTTTACATTGGCACTAATATCGATTTTGTCATCAGCAAATTAAAACATAACTAAATTTGTATTCTTTTCAAACGGGATGTTTAAAGACACACCCACGTTCATTTTGATCTATAAAGAGGTTAAACTCCTAACTATCCTACTGTCTGTCGATACATTTATTTTTGGCATTGCACAAGTCATGTCTTCTTTGACTGTCCATGACGTTAAAATACTAAATCCCTGGGATGTGTTTTAGTTGATTTTAGTCTCTGATGCATGATTTTTTATTATTAATTGTTTTGGCTTTTAACTAGCTGTCAGTAACTGCGAGTACTCTCAAATCGTACTTTCTTGTTTATTTGACCTGTTGATACTAATTGTAATGCTTTTTTTTGTTATTTAATGTTATTCAGGATTATATCTGGTCTATATACCAGCTTTGATAAGTGTTTGGTACTAATATAATTTCCACTTCGTACTATGAACATCAAAATTATTTATTTTGTAAAAATATTTCCTTTCTCTATTGTAACTGTACACGTATACCTAACAACAAAATTATTTTCATTTACCTGTGTTTAAAGTTATTGCAAATGGCTGATATTTTTGTTCGAGCATATTGTTTTTCTTAAATTGTTTAACATTTCATACCGGTATAACATGTTACTTTTACTATTCTTCCCTTAGTTTATTTATTTTGTATTTACATTGTATCATAGGTCAAATTTATTTGTTCAGTGTATGTTCAATGGTGTTAATATGTCCTTTGACTGAGTTAAGCTATTTCAGTTGATATTTTATAGTGTGTCTTTCTATGTTGTGATGTTACAATATTGTTTCAAATAAGGGTGAAGGTTTGTTACCATTAAAACGTTTAAACCCGCTGCAATTATTTGCACCTGTCCTAAGTCGGGAATCTGATGTTCATTAGTTTGTTGATGTGGTTCATAAGTGTTTCTCGTTTTTTTATATAGATTAGACCGTTGGTTTTCCCGTTTGAATGGTTTAACACTAGTAATTTTTGGGGCCCTTTATAGCTTACTGTTCGGTGTGAGCCAAGGCTCCGTGTTGAAGACCGTACTTTGACCTATAATGGTTTACTTTTATAAAATTTGACTTGGATGGAGAGTTGTCTCATTGGCACTCATACCACATCTTCTTATATCTATATAGAGGACTTAGTTCAGTATATATGCATGCATTGCTTCAATAATTTCCATGACATTAAGATGACAAGAAACTCGTTTCATATGACTTTAATTTGCATTTGTTTTCAAAAGAAATTCAATATAAAAACTATGTTCTCGGGCATGAAAGATACAAACAGTAAATATAGGATCTGTGCTTTGGCAACTTCCAATAGTTAATTTGTATAACTGAATGAAATTAAAGGATATACAAAAATTTGACAGATATTCTGTAAAATATTCCACTTTGGCATTATATGGCCAAAATAAGCATTTTAAAGCTGTTTGCTTTTACGTTAGTGGAATGCTTACTTTCTGTCTGACAGGGTTTCACGTTTTATACTTGAGTTTCTAGGCTGATATGAAATTAATAATTTGTGAACGCTTGATTTAGAGAGAAGTAGATTGTAAAAGAAAAAATGTCTAAATATGTTGTTTGTATGGTCATGAACCAACGGCCTATTTAAAGCAAGTAAAATGTGAGAAGCTATGTAAATAAAAGTTAAAGTACTTCAGAAAACTATCACTTTATACTTTGCTTTTTGTGTGTTTTTGTTGTTGCTGTGCATGTACTGATTTTGTGTCATGGATGGATACCCCATATTCTTTGTTTTTCTATCAAAATGATTGCTTTACCTGTGGCAATTCATATACTGCCTTTAATTTGTACTGATGGATAGTTGGTGGTTCGAATATATGCCTTTCGAGGCTAAAAATACATATAGTTTTCCTCTGAAATGTGCAAAACTTTCCATCAGATCATACTATATTTGTATCTTTTCTTTCCATGTTAAGTACATAAAATATATATAAAAGATTATTTATAACAAAAAGTTCACAAATATTACTTTGGTAGAAAATGTTACATTTTCACATAAGCCCACCGTTTTCTACCCGAATAAACGCTGTCCAATTTCAATCGAAATGGAAATTTTAACAAAAGCTCATACTAAGGCCAACTTGGACTAATCTGAGAGATAATTAATTGAATTTTCAAGAAAATTTAATTTCAAAAAATTATTCTTTTCTTTGGTCGTGTGTCATCTTTCAAAAGGTCACGTAACTTGAAGAAAAATGTGAAAAATATACAATTCAAGGGAAAAGTTATCGTACAGGCATTTTGTAGAATTACCCTCGGTACCCAATCATACCAGATCATCATGCAACTTTCTTTTAGGAAGCTATTTTTGCAAATCCTTTATTTTCAAGTAAGTATATGAGAAAGTAATACAGAAGTGTTCCAATTTTTCATTGATATGTAACTTTTCCTTCATTTAAGCGATATGGTGTCCAACATGCTAATAATCAGGCACTAAGAAACAAAGTTTTGTTACTGCTATTTCAACTCCGCTCAGAAAAATTATTTCCGGGACATTAAAGATTTTTCTCATCTATTGCCAAAAAACTGACATAAAGAAATACGAATTTTAGTGCGTTTTGAGTTTGTCAAAGTGCTGATACTCTATGAATCATATATTTTACATATATATATGTATATAGGTTTTAACTATACATTTTGTACTTTAATAGTAGTCTTGTAAAAACACGGCACAGCTATAAAAATAGTCATATGTTTGTTTTTTAAATCAATGATTAACTTAACAATATTCTGTGAAAATATTCTATAAAAATAAAAATAAAACAGTTTTTACAAGAAATATTCTTGTCAGTAAAGGGCAAATTGACATAACACATTAGGCACATTAAATCATGTTGCTGGCATTCCGAGTATTAGTTTGAGCCCTCAACCACATCTTTATGTCAAAAAATGTCAAAGATACAAGACTTCCTGCAAATTGGTTGTCCAAAATTTGGCTTATCGGTCAAATTGACCGACATTAATGTAAAATGGTTAAATGTACTTACATGAGCAACACGACGGGTGCCACATGTGGAGCATAATCTGCTTACCATTCCTGAGCACCTGATATCACCTTAAGGTTTTGGTGGGATTCGTGTTGCTCAGTCTTTAGTTTTTATGTTGTCTTGCGTACTGTTGTTTGTCTGTTTGTCTTTTTCTTTCTTAGCCATGGCGTTGTCAGTTTATTTTCGACTTATGATTTGAATGTCCCTGTGGTATCCTTCGCCTCTCTTTTAAATGAGTATCTTGTTGTTTTAAATATATGATATATTAAACTAGAGCACATTTAAAAGTCATATGTTTGCATTACTAAATTTTTATGTCCAAATCTTGAAAATTAAAATTGTTCAATTAAAACGGTAAAATTGACCATCTAAATCTCGAATTTAGAAATGCCTATATTGTCTTTATTACACATTCTATTGCAATGAAATTAAGTAAGCTATTTAATAATAAACTCTTCTTATAAGCTTCACCATCCAATTGTGTGCTATAGTAAAAAATAGAGAAGATTTTCCTTTAATATCATCACCATCGTAAAATGACCAATACTTAAATTCCTATTTAGAAAATTTTATATACATGCTAAAGGGTTTATCTTTTAAAACAAGTATTCCAAACGGAAATTCAAATAGCAATACAAAACTAAAGTTTTCAGTGTGGAGAAAACAAAATAGCAAAACAAATGAACTTCAAAGGACGTTTTCATTGCAGCAAATATAATTTCATAATTATCAATTTTAAACAATATATTCACCATGATTCCATATTCTATATTAAATGTCCATTGCATAGACGGTCCCCACCTAACAAAATACAATCATAACCATCCTTAATTGAAGTTTAAACATATACCAGTACTTGCACTACTTTTCTGATAACACACTTCTGTTCTCACTTTTAATAAAACATGTTTGCTCAAGGCAGCTTTTGAAAAGCTAATACTTGTAGATCTTTTCAGATCAAAATGATGGGTGTTGTCATTATTGTGATCTGAGTTTGCAGATTTTATTGTTTTACCCTACATATGTTCTTTAAAAAGGATATAAGTATTCAAGATACAATGAATAAGCGTTGATTATACGTCAGAAAACTCATAAGATATAACATTGCAATTGCCTTCATTTATGAACTCTAATCGAGCTGTTTAAAGTAAAACCACTCAGGTGAGAAAAACAGCTCACCTGTGTACTATATAAACATGCGTGTCACTTGAATACTCGCTTTCAATTTTAGCTCGCAGTCGAGATGTTTGGTAAGAATTAATGTCGAAAAAAATTATGGCTCAAACTCAATTAAACTCGCCCCGTTCTAGAGGTAAAAAACATACTACTTCCCGAGATTTGATGGAAGATTTAGACTACTTGTCTGATATTCAATCTCAAGATGAAGTTGAACTGTGTGACGATGGTCAGTTTAGTGACCTTAGTGACATTGAACATGCCAATGAAGGCGATGTTTCTAGTGCCGATAAGGGCAATACTAATATGGGCAATTCAAGTGCCAACAAAGACAAACAAAATGCCAATAAGGGCAAACAAAGTGCCAATAAGGGCAAACAAAGTGCCAATAAGGGCAAAGTAAGTGCCATTAAGGGCAAAACTCGTGCACAATCCGACGATGGGGCGTCAGGGTTGGATTGTGAAAGTGACGAGAGAACCACACGTAACTGGTTGCCGGATAAAAGTTATCCAGTAGAATCATCTTCTTCCGGTAAGAGAAAACATGTGGAAGTGAATGCAGATTCTGGTGATGAATCGGAACAGGAGACCGAGAATTCCTCCTCGGATAGTGGGGAAAGTTCAGATGACGATAAACTTTTTGATCCGTCGGATATTTTGAAGAAGGGTATCAAGGTACCGGCTAAAATTACTAAGTACATTGAAAAATATGCCAACCAGGGCATTACAAAGAATGTGAGGTTAGAGGTCACAAAGAACTGTAACATTCCGACAAGTAAGAAGCTCGCTTCTAAAGAAACGGATAGATATATGAAAAAAACTATTTCGTAAAAAGTTCAATCAACCCCTTAATGCTAAGAAAGAACGTTCTATAATTAACTCTGAAAACAGAATATTAGATGCTACTGGTCCCTAGCAATTTTATTGACAGAAGCAGAGAAAGCTTAGAAACGTGATCATGATTTGAACCCAATAGATGTCATTGACATTGTACAGAGAGCATTAGTCCTGATTGGAAATGCTCACTATGTGTATTTATCTAATCGTGTATATCTATGCTTGGTAGAGTATTAACAGAATGTATCGATTTATTAGCTGATAAAGATGGCAAAACAGCTCTGTTAATAAGTTCTCGTGAACTATTTGGCCGCAAATTCAGGAAGTTGCTCCCCGAGGAAAGCAAGGACAACAGGAAATTGTTTAGTTTACTTCAAACGGTACGTCGTTCAAAAATAAATAAAAAAGCAATAACCAGTATTTTCGGCTCGAGCCCCCAAACAACCAGAACCAGCAGTTTTGGGGCCGAGGCAGAGGCAGAGGCAGAGGTCAGTCAAGATCCACACCAGGTATCCCAAGGAAGGGATTCAATACCAAGAATTAGGCATACAGCAGGTAAATGTTCAAGAATTAAGTTTTTTACCCGTGACAACAGACCGTTTTGCTCACTTACCTGTAGGGGGAGAACAAAATTGTTTGTCCAGAACTGGAGTTGTTTGACATCAGATCCTTGGGTCTTAGATACAGTTCAGGGTCTAAAACTAGAATTCTGTCAAATACCGCCAAAACAAATTCAGTGTCCCAAACTCTTCTTCGACAAAGAGAAAACGGCATTGATAAATCAAGAAATTCTATCTTTGTTAGACAAAAAAGCAATATGTCAGATATCCCAAAGTCAGGAGTATTTTCTAAGTCACCTTTTCTTGGTCGAGAAAAAAGGGGGAGGACACCGCCCTGTAATAAATTTAAAACAATTGAACAATTATTTGGTTTACAATCATTTCAAAATGGAAGGGATTCATTCAGTAAAGGATTTAATCCAAAAATCAGACTGGATGATCAAAATAGATCTGACGGACGCGTATTTGACCGTCCCAGTGTTAAAACAACATCAAAAATATCTCCAGTTCCAATGGCAGGGAAAGACCTTTCAATTTCAGGTACTTCCCTTTGGAATTTCAGTCGCCCCACTAGTATTCACAAAAATTATGAAAGTCCCAGCAAATTTTCTAAGACGACTCGGTATTCATCCAGTGGTTTACTTAGACGATATCTTAATAATGAACCAATCAAAAGAGAAATGTCAGTTAGAAGCACAACTAACAGTAAAGCTTCTCAAAAGTTTAGGATTTCTAATAAACAGAAAGAAATCAGTTTTTGTCCCATCTCAACAAATGCTTTTTCTAGGATTTCTAGTGAACTCGGTAGATATGAGTCTATCTCTTCCAACCCAAAAATACAAAAAATACAAAAATTGTGCAAGGAAGTAAAAGATTCAGAAAAAATAACAGTAAAAAAACTATCAGAATTAATAGGAAATCTGACGGCTTCAATTCAAGCAATTTTTCCAGCTCCACTTCATTACAGACATTTACAGGTAGAAAAAATCAAGAGCTGAATCAGACTTTCAGTTACAATTCCGAACTGGTCCTGTCTCAAAAAGCGCAAAACGAATTAGAATGGTGGATACACCAGTTAATTCATTGGAATGGAAGGTCTCTAATTTCCATCCAACCATCTGTAATAATCCAAACAGATGCAAGCAATTTGGGATGGGGAGCAGTAATGAACAAAGTATCCATAGGGGGTCCTTGGTTACAATCAGAAAAATTTCCATATAAACGCCCTGGAGTTAATAGCAGTAACTCATGCAGTCAAATCTTTTTTAAAAGACAGACACAATTTACAGGTGTTGATTCAGATGGACAACATAACAACAATGACTTATATCAACAAAATGGAGTAACTGTGTCCAAAGTTTGCAACAAACTAGACCTAGAGCTTTGGATATGGTGTCTCTAGAAAGACATAGTGCTAAAAGCAGATTTCATCCCAGGTCGAGAAAATCTGATTGCAGATTGGGAGTCCAGACATCATTTAGACTCCAGCAATTGGAAACTTCATTCAAAGGTTTTCAATTCTTTAATGAGACAGACAATGGTCTGCAACATAGATCTTTTTGCAGATCGTTCCAACACTTAACTTCAAACATACATAAGCCGGCTTCCCGATCCAGGAGCATTAGCGTTCAATGCTCTCCTGCATCCTTGGACAAGTTTCAAAGCTTATGCCTTCCCCCCTTTCTGCTTGATAGCTCAATGTCTGAAGAAAATCAAAGCAGAGAAAACAACTGTAGTTCTGGTAACTCCTGCTTGGATGGCACAGCCATGGTACGCAATATTGCTGGAAATGTCAATTCAACACCCCATTCTGTTGCCAACATTTCCACGTCTACTACAGTCTCATCAAGGGGAACCTCACCCAATGATTCAAAACAAATCACTTCAACTAGTCGGGTGGCTTGTCTCAGGAGATCATATCAAACAATGTCAATATCAGAGGAGGTAAAAAAACTTCTGCTCAGCTCCTGGGGGAAAGGAACTCAGAAATCTTACGATTCGGCCTGGAATAAGTGGGTTAGCTGGTGTGTGGAACGGGAAGTTGATCCCTTTTCAGCACCTCTAACTGCTGTTCTAGATTTTTTAGCATGGATGTTCCAAAAGGGTTTTCAATACAGAACAGTTAATGTTCATAGGTCTGCTTTATCCTCTATTCTTCCTCATATTGATGGTCAACCAGTGGGACAGACACAATTAGTAAAAAATTAATGAAGGGCATTTTACGGGAAAATCCACCTTTACCTAAATATCAAGAAATGTGGGACATTGATATTATTTTGAAGTTTCTCATTTCTCAGTCTGTTAACTCGGATTTGGACCTTAAAACATTAACCAAAAAATTAGCAATTCTTTTAGCAATAGCTGCTCCGAAAAGATCTTCTGAAATTGCTAGACTTGATATAAGATTTATGCAAATAAACAATGAAGGGGCTAAGTTTCAGCTCCCAGGTATATCAAAAACTCAATCTGACTGTAATTCAAAAGAAATATTTTATCCTAAATTTGAGGACAATCTTAAATTATGTGTGGTTGATTGTTTACAAGCTTATTTAAATCGTTCTGTAGATTTTCGATTGAAGGATAAGTCTAAGCCAAATCCATTACTTAGAACTTTAGTTAAACCACACAAAGGTGCATCATCTAATACTGTAGCTAATTGGATAAAAGATATTATGAAGTTAGCTGGTATTGATACAGCTAAGTTTAAGGCTCATTCAACTAGAGGGTCCTCAACTAGTAAGGCAAAATGTCAAGGAGTTTCTATATCAGAGATTTTGAAAATAGCTGATTGGTCAAATGCTTTAACTTTTAAAAAATTCTATTTCAGACCATCGCTGGAGGATAGTGATCAGTTTTCAAAGAAAGTTTTGAGTTTACCTTCAGGTATGTTAGTAATTATGATTAACGCTTTGAACGTGCAATGTTATATCTTATGAGTTTTTCTGACGTATAATTGTAGATTTCATGAGGACGCGAAGCGTCCGATATGAAATATAGATTATACGAAGAAAATGATTAAGATATAACATTGCAATTTCCCTCCCACCCAATACCCAAGGATTATGTTGTATGTGGGTAAGTACAAAGAGTCCATGTATATATATTCAGATATGATATATACACACAAAAAAAAAAAAAATCACACAAAAAATCAAGACCTTAATTTTTGTTTTTTGTTAAATGAGTATCATGTTGATTAGTAAGTTTATAAAATTCTAAAGTAATGAAAACATAACAATTGAAATAATATTTATAAAGAAGAACAGGTTTATTATCATTAAACTTTACATTTCAGATTCATTATATAGTCCGAAAGTCAGAAAAGTTGTGATGATTTGCTTATGAACTGTAGCTTTATTGTTGAAGGAAAATAGTTTCATTCGTAAGACACCGTGAAAGAAGCACTGTGTTAATTTCTTGTCAGCAGAAACTTTTATAGATTCCAAAGAGAGACATGTTAAGTTTTGGAATCAGTCAAGATTTGTGAAATATTATATTATAAATATCTTGTTGACCAATTAAATGGTGAAATAATATTCTTTTTATTAATCATATATAAAACGAAAGGAAATTTATACCAGCACTGGCAGCAGAATGATTACATTTCTTTTTCAATATCCATAGTTTACAGTTTTGTTGGTTATTATTGTTTTTGGGACATGTATGTTGACTAGTATAAAGAGGATTCTTATACTAAGAAGTTCTGTCTCGCAATTGAAAGCGAGTATTCAAGTGACACGCATGTTTATATAGTACACAGGTGAGCTGTTTTTCTCACCTGAGTGGTTTTACTTTAAACAGCTCGATTAGAGTTCATAAATGAAGGCAATTGCAATGTTATATCTTAATCATTTTCTTCGTATAATCTATATTTCATATCGGACGCTTCGCGTCCTCATGAAATCTACAATTCTTGAAAAAGAAACCATGAGCCCGGAGTGCGAATGGTTTGTTTTTCATGAATCAACACTTATCCATTGTATCTCTAACTTAAACTATTGTGTTGATATCTTTTCAAAATTAAAGCCTTTTCTTAATTAAAAGGTATTTGTTAGTGAGTAAAATAACCATGTTATCATGTTCAACAATGCATTTATAAATAGAAGTTTACAATTAATTGGTTAGACAAAATACAAATGTAACATAACACGTCTGTCTTTGAATTATCAGGCATCTGAATATTATGCGTGATTTACAAAATAAGACATATTCGAAATTATTTCTAAGTATATATAATAAGTATGTTACCGAAATTTCTAGCAAGAAGCCTAATTCTAGGCACATCACGATTTACTCTCATTTTTTGCGAATAAACGTTTGTAAAGATATGTAGTAAAACAGATGAAATCATATTATATTTATAAAACAAAACCGGACAAAATGAATGTAATCATTTTCTTTTCAAATATGTGAAATAGCCAATAATAATCCATAAATAAACGGAAAACCCAGTATTATTACAAAAATATCCAGAATAACATACCTAATAAGAAAACGGAAAAACTAAAGAAGAGGGACAATAAAGTTAATACAATAATTCGACCCTCAACCGACAAGTATCTACCTTTAACTAGAGTCTTTAACTCATTCATCTTAACCATGTTAACCTCATGGCTTCCAACTTATACAACACGATTGCCAATTATGTATATATAAAGGTACAAGCCCTGTGTGTCGGTTGTACCGATGTGTGTCATATGTTCATTTATATATATATAATAGACATCTAAATTGCAACCCATTGGTAGCCGAGAGGTTTCGTCGATGTGTTGATGTCAGTCAAGTGAAGGCATATAAAATAACAAACATTAAAGGTAAGTTTATAAATTAATTCCATTAGTGATTCGCCAATTCAAACTTAATGAAATTAGACACACAAAGGAAACAATTGAATATAATTTGGTGAGCTCATTTCAGCGACATATTCAGGACGAGTTGATTCTACAAAAGAATCCACGGTACGTGAATAGGCTGACGTAACGACAATGGTTAAATTATAGGTTAGACAATACTTTGGTCAAGTTTTATGAATATTTAAAGCCCGAGGCGTAGCCGAGGGTTTTAAATGTTCATAAACACGACCAAGTATTGTCTGACTAATTTAGAACATATTCAAACCTTCAAGAAACATTGAAAAATTATCCTTTCTAATTGTAATAATCAGACCTTGATATGGGTTCACTTTAATTGTTAACATGGTTTATAAAAGGGATGTAAATCATATATTTAATGGTCATTTCAACAGGTGCAATGTAATAGCACTGAAATAGTTTTTAAGACAAATAGGATGAATTGTTCAAAATGGAGTTTCTGCTGCCTTAGGTAAAATTTTTAAATATCTTTATATTTCAAATTACTTCATTTTGAAAAGCACATAATGTCGTAAAATCACCTTTTCGAAAATGGTATATTTGTTTTCAATGAAATAATTAATAATTTATATTAATAAATAAATAAAATTACTATCCTCCCAACATCATATTGATAAAAGTATATTGATTATCCAAATATAATCAAATTTAAGGAAGTTATGAATATGACAAAAAATCATATTTAAAAAGCTATGCACATTTATAAGGCATATGGATTCATGTGTATGTTCTCCTGGCTAAATTCAATTTAGATTTGTAAATAGTGTACATATTATGTTTTATTTTAATTTATAGCTGTGCTATTTAATACAAGTAACTTCTGTATACCATTGTTTTGACGAAGGTTTATCAGAATAAAGATATATATATATATATATATATATATATATATATATATATAGTCTAAAATTTGCACAACGATACTAATATAAGATGGTATTATACGAAGATGTTGTTATTAAATCGTGTTGACAAATATTTCGGCTTAAAATAGCCTTCTTC
This sequence comes from Mytilus coruscus, assembly GCA_017311375.1. NCBI lineage: Eukaryota > Metazoa > Mollusca > Bivalvia > Mytilida > Mytilidae > Mytilus > Mytilus coruscus. Next base: position 104,916,097 of record CM029595.1, on the reverse strand, counting down.
AGTGTCAATGGCATTGACACTGAAGAAGGCTATTTGTTGCCGAAATATTTGTCAACACGATTTAATAACAACATCTTCGTATAATACCATCTTATATTAGTATCGTTGTGCAAATTTTAGACTTATATATATATATATATTAGTATCGTTGTGCAAATTTTTAGACTTATATAATTTTTCCTTATCTGCACAGTATCGTCTATTCTAGACGATCCGGTACATAGTAAATTTGCTGGTTGGTCCTTTTATAGACTTCTATATATATATATATATATATATATATATATATATATCAAATGCTTACTTTTATTGACGAATGTGTTGCTTTTCACAAATTGCCTTTGCCTTAAAGATCAACAGTCATTGTTTCTTACAAAACATTGACTTTAAGGTCTCGTATAAAATTAGATTAAATATTATTTTTCCTACACCTTTAACCCTTTTGATTTTTTTTTGTGTGTTCTATATATGTACTATTATATAACTTTTGCAATATTCAAAACTCAATTTAAGATGTTTTATAATTCTATTATCTTGTTTTCTTTTCAAATAATTTGACAAACAACAGTACTCATGATTTTTTTCTTTTGCTGTTTTCCTATGAAAACATGCCTCAGGGTTTGTAATACACTTGGTTAGTGCAGTTAGGAGTTCACTTTCATAATTAATCTACAATGAAAAGTCATTCATACATAGCATTTTATAGTGCATGGAAAGCCATGTACTATGAAAAATAGAAGGCAAAATACCGATTTTCCATTGGACGAGAAGGGATGAGTATGTTCTAACACTTTGTAAATGCTATGCGTCCGTAGCGCTGTTCTAAATTTACATTCACCACTATCTCTCATAGCCAAATATTTGAAAGGTGAGGCTTGATAAGTACCGAAACATCTGAAGATCTATAAAACCAAAGGGACCTACAAATAATAGCCAAATCTTTCTATGGTCAACTTTGCCTGAAGGAGTTGAAACCTAAGTTTCTTAATAAATACGAAATGTATAAACGGACAATTAAAGCAAGATATTCTATAAATCATGCCAGTACCGAAGCACTGACTTCTGAGCTTATGATACCCTCTGGAACCAGTATCGTTATTGACTCAGTCTTATAATTATGAATATAAAATTTGGTAAATTTACGCTTCCGAAGCGCTTTTCTAGATTAATCTTCATTAGCAACGTTCAAAGCCAAATATTTGAAAGCCAAGAATTTAGAAATACCGAAACATGTGAAAAGCTATATGACCAAAAGGGACCTTAGCACAATAAATAGCATCTAAGCTCAACTTTTCCTGAGGAGTTGGAATCTTAGTTTCTTAATAATAACGGAATTTAAAACGTACAATTTAAGAACGATATGTTATGAATCATGCCAGTATGTTAACACTGACTAATAATCTGATGGGGACTTATATATTAAGTACTATAAAATGAAAATAAAGCTTTTAAATTTCACGAGTCCGAAGCGAATTCTGGATGTGCTTTCACCAAGAACGCTCAAGGCCAAATTTTGAAAGATTAGGATTCATAAGTACTGGAACATGTGAATAGCTATATGACCAAAAGGTACCTAAAATAATAGCCACATCCATATAAATTTATTATGTAATTTATAAATCAAATAACTAAAACATAAACTTTAGTTTCTTGACTAGTTCGCTGCTTGTATTCGCTTCTGAGCTGTCGTTTTAATTCAAAAGTACTGAAATACCGACATGAAATATATACAAAGATCAATATTCGATCATATCTGAAAACATCATAGTTAAAACGCATAAAATACTATTTCGTGGCCGATTAGGAAATGCCAAATTTGCAGAAAAATTCCAAAGAAACACAAACAATGGCAGTGAACACAGAGAATATAAAATAAGAAGATGTGGTATAATTGTCAACGAAACAACTCTCCACAAGAGAACAAATGACACAGAAATTAACAGCTATATGTCACTGTACGGCCTTCAACAATAAGCAAAACCAATACCGCATCGTCAGCTATAAAAGGACCCGAAATGACAAATGTAAAATAATTCTTCAAAATAAACGGAGAACAACTTGAATTTAAACAGCCTTTCGCTTACCTCTGATTCACTTTGCTTCCAACAAAAATAACCCTTAAACTGACATTATCAAGATGCTTGATTTCTTGATTGACAACATCTTTGTTACATTTTGGGACGTATTTTTCAACAAACAATTGGCATTTTCATGGGAATCAACTGTACCCCTCTTCTTGCCGACTTGTTCCTTTATTCTTACAGGAGCTTCTTAGAACGAAAGAAAAGAAGCTAGCATTATCCTTTAACTTCAAATTCAGCTATATAGATGATGTCTTCTCACTAAATAATTAAAAGATTGGTGACTATGTTGAACGCATCTATCCCTGGATACAACAGATACAATTAAGTCTGCCTCATATTTATTTTATTGATTCACATCTAGAAATTGACCATGAGGGTCGGTTGAGACAAAACTTTACGACAAAGAGATGATTCAGCTTCCTATTGGGAACTTTCCATTTCTATGTAGCAACATTCCAACAGCGCTTTTATATTTAGTATATATCTCCCAGTTGATACGATATTTCCTATCATGTTTTCCTTGATAGAGGGTTGTTGCTTACGAGGAAGTTATAAAACAAAGAGTTCCAAGTGGTGAAGCTGAAACCATCACTTCGAAAATTTCATAGACGCCATCACGAGTTGGTTGACCGTTTAGAAATATCTGTTTCATAGATGACAACACAATGTTCCAATTGTCGTTACTACAATCCCGTCATTTTCTCCTTGAATGTGACCTACCGAATTGGACTGATCACCGGGTTTGTACTTACATACGTAACACGACGGGTGCCACATGTGGAGCAGGATCTGCTTACCCTTCTGGAGAACGTGTGATCAACCCCGTTATTGTTATTATTTTAAAGATTTGTCATACTTTTCTCCATTTATTTTTATGAAATTTTCCTCTTTGCTGGATATCGTATTGCTCCTTAATGATTTTGTCAAAATATTTCCCAAAAGCGAAAACTGGAAGTTATTTTACGCCTCCATGTTGTTTAAGGTTGTGTAGGCCCATAGCATAGACCGGAATCAACTCGTCTACCATTTTCAAGAGAAAGAAGCACATGATAAACGAATTCAAACATCGAAGGTAGAAAAGTCACTCTTGCAAGATCAAGTAAAAAGTTTGACATGGAAGACATTTTGAGTTATAATTTCTTTTCTTTAATTAGTATAGATATTTCCTATTATGATAGAATTAATCATATGTAGCGAATTATTCAAACTGCTTAAGTGAAATGATCTTACGCAAAATTACCGTGATGAACAATGATCAAAATCAATAATTATAAAAAGATAATATTCTGATTATTTTACACAATTTAATTATAAATCTTTGAACGTTTAATTGACATACACCAATCTCGAATTGCTTTTAATGAATGAGTTACACCAGCTGACCTAAAGTCATTCGGCGTAAACAACGTCATCAAGCAATCGGTTCTTACTGTGATGTAATAACATAAGCATTGTGACATTTTACAGGAAAGTGCACGAAAGTCTTCCATTGAAGTTCAATGCTATACTACAAAAAAAAAAAAACAGTATAGATTCGACCATTTGCTTAAAGTCAGGAATCGTCACATATTACTGTAGACTTTTGACCTCTTTGTATTTTAGTCCAAAACTACACAATATTTTTGAGGACTTCAATAAAATACTTGATAATTTATCATGTCTTTGGCAGTCTTGAACTAAATGAATGGTGTAATCCAGATGTTCAATTTCGATGCCTTTTAGATTATTTTTTTTATTTTCTCTTTCACATTAAATATATGGTACTTCATAGAGTGATTTTTTAAAAGTATAACATTATGTACGGTGACTTTTAATTGCTTACAGCTACTTAATTTGGTCACTGGTGGACACTTGTCTCCACGTCTTTTCGTTTTCTTATACTGACAGAGTTTAAAAATACAAAAACACTAGATTATTTTTATTCTCATTTTCAAATATGGAATTGTTATAAAATAATTGTATGAACATAAATTACATTTATTATTTCATTGTCTTAAAAACGTCTGCAGTTCGAAAGTTGAATTCATTACGTCATGCTTAATGTTCAAATCATTTGGTATGCACTGAAATCCTGGTTCTCCCTTATCAATGAATGTGTCAACTTCGAAGGCAATTACTGCCTGTAACCAACGACTAAATAATTGACAGAAAAGTTAACCAGTTCTGTTGGGCATGTTTTGAGTTCGTTTTGTATCTTCTAATTTGGTCTCTCTCACCAGTACAGTGTGTTTCAGATATTATGCGATTTAAACTTTAGGGCTTCAAATAATTTTCTGCAGTCGATTATTTGGCATTTCAGTATATGGGGAACATTAACGGTGTGAATCTGTCTGCCATGGCATTCGACGACTTGATTAGAAGTTCACGTTGCGGCCGTAAACATGTCTCGCAAATGACGTTGCGTATTCAAATAAAGGCAACAGTAGTTTACCGCTGTTCAATAGTCATAAATCGATTAAGCGAAAACAAATCCGGGTTACAAACTAAAACCGAGGGAAACACATCAACTATAAGAGGAAAACAACGGAACAACAGAAACACTGAACTGCAACAAAAACAAACGCCAACACATATAAAAACGGACTATTTAATAACAACTGCCATATTCCTGACTTGGTACAGGACATTTTAAGAAAAAAGGTTGACGTGGCGTTGTCACATCCTATTGATCTGGTCATGGGTGGTCATCGACAAATCCCGTCTGTCTGTACCGTTAAACGTTGTTGTAAGGACAGTAAGAGGAGTTTCAGACGGTGAAATTTTCTCAACAACGTAGCAAGTTCACGTATTCCTTCCTGCAATATTCTTATGGCCTGATTCAGATTTTTATTGCTCAGTCTCGGTAATATGGAAATGCAACATTTTTAAACTGATTTGAGTGTGTGTATGGATTGAAAGAATTGTTTCATGAAGAAAAACCCTTGTGGCACCGTTAAAGTCCACAATTCATCTAAAGTCCACAACACCGCTAAAGTCCACAACACATTTCCGCTAAAGTCCATAACGCCGCTAAAGTCCACAAACTTTCCGCTAAAGTCCACAAAATGACATCCGCTAAAGTCCACAAAAACACTGTTAAAGTCCACAATAAACCGTTTTGGCTGTTGGGGAGCATAACAGAAACTGAATGGGTTTCGTTCTTATGTTTATAGATATTTGCAAAGGAATGTTTAGTGTCAAAGGCTCCAAGATATGTCAGTGTATCTAGCATATACAAAAGAGAACTCTGTCTTTTAGTGGATATACAAGAGCCAGATAACTTTTCATAAATGTTGCCAGTTTGATTCACAAAATTCACAATTCATGATAGATCAAATTATGAGGATCAAAATCTTCTACAGATACATGTAATCTTCATTTATTAAACATATAATTCAGGCTGATAAGAAATAACTACCAAGAACAAAAGTCCATGCTTTTAATTATAATACCGGGATAAAAAGAAAAGAATTATTTTTTAATAATAAAGAAAAGAGCTGTGTGGACTTTAACGGTGTTTTTGTGGACTTTAGCGGAACTTGTTATTGTGGACTTTATCGGTGTTTTTGTGGACTTTAGCGGAGGTCATTTTGTGGACTTTAGCGGAAAGTTTGTGGACTTAAACGGCGTTATGGACTTTAGCGGAAATTTGTTGTGGACTTTAACGGTGCCACAAACCCTTATAAAATCATTCATGGGTTTCAAATTTCGCTTTAAGAAATTCGTGCAACTTCAAAATCCAATATCAATTACCTCAGGTCAGTAAGGTATTGATTTTTTCTAAACAGAAAGAAGTATGGTAAGCATGAATAGTAGTTATGTGAGGATCAATCTTGATCTGCTAAAAAAATCACCAACATGTGTGTTGCGTTTTTAGAGGCCGTCAGTATATTACTTATTCAAAATCTTATTGACAAAAACTGGGATGAATTTCTATGAAATGAATTAATTTATCTGTAATATTGAATGTATATAATCAATAATGGATTCTCTTTATTCTTAAGTATGAATTTTTTAAGGGAAAATCATACTCACAATACTAGGTAATATCTATGCCAACCAGCAAAACCTATTCCTCGATGCGCAGTAGTACCTGTGCTCTCGTGATGTTTAGCAAGAGCATCATATTTATTGGGCGGAACACTCTGAAGGTCATTAATCAACTATACATAGCTTTTAAATAGTTAAAATGTAGGTGTGCCTTTAGTAGTGACATTCAATAAAACAAAAATGTCATTGGTCACCGTACTATATATATATATTTTTTCAAATTATTTGTATGTATTATGATGTAGTATTAATTGTAAAACTATACAAGTAACATAAGAAGTACTATACGAACGACAAAATTATATTTTCGTGGTTTTAAAAGCATGTGCAATTTCTGTGTCACTGATTGATAAAGACCTTGATTTCTCTATCATCTAGATTTCAAACTCTTTGATATTCTATTATATTAAATACACAGAGATTCAAATATAGTATACGGTGGATCATACTTGTGGGTTCCAATCTTGAATAAACATAAAAGATAAGAATAAATACTTAGATGGAACAAGGAAAATACCGTTGAGCTAAGATTCTGTTAAAGATCATTTTATCAGTCAAACCAGAATTTGTGTACTTCCCGAAATACAACAAGAACTTATATTTTTTTTCAAATTGGGGCATTATCTAAAGATTAATCATAAAATCTAAAAGGTCTTACATTTGTCGATAAAAACCTTAAACGCCGGATGCCTGAGTTCTATAAATTTTTATTCAATCAGAATCGATGAATTATAGACTACTAGGACATTCGATTGACCACAAGCGCTAATTTTGCTAAACTCGAATAATTATGCACCTCTAGCGGCCTTAAGACTATCGAGGGATTAATATAGCAATCGGAGATAAGTCGAAGATCGGCGAAGTATAACGACTGAAATTATTCGGATTTATTTTGCTGAAGGATTTTTAACATACATGCATGTAAGGATTTTTTGTTTGATAGTCAGTATTTTTATAGTCATAGCTATCAAAAATATATTAATGTTTTCATGAACTTTTATGCAATTTTACAGCAAAAGGAGGCGAAAAGAACGTGATTTTGTGTGTGTGTAAATACATGACAATGTTTTAAGAAAAGGTATCACTCATATTATTTTTAATTCCACTTTGGTGATAAATAGACAATATAAAATATTTATTTACACAGACATATTTACATTAAATGGTTATAGCATGATCAAATATAAACAACATTACAGACAATTGTATAATTATATGGGAGTGACAGTGGAATTTATATGAGAATTTGAAAGAGATAGAAAATAATGATTATAGATATTAGTGTATTCTTTAATAATTCTTATATGATTTGCATATTAGGAAAACGTTGATATCATTGGTCGAGAGGACTTCCGGTAGTTGATCTTGACGTTGTTTATTTTTCGATAGACGACGTTGACCGAACTATTTTTCGTAACCAATGTAAACAAGATGGCGGCGATAATAACACCGACATTAACAAAATTAATTTTCACTGTACGTTAATCGTTAAATTAAAAAATACACAAAAACATTCGTTTGAATGATAAAAAAGAGTTTTTGTAGTTTATTTTTTATCAGATAGCAAATTTCATGGAGTACATATTTTTGCGTTAACCAACAAATATATTCATGCGCCAGGCCTATTCAATGACACAAATATACAACTTACGTGTGATAGAGGTTACGAGTGTGGAAAATATATTCCCTATCTCCAATTTTAAAGATTATAGGATTAAACGTTTTTAAAGGAATTTATTGGTGTATAAACTGGACCAAGTTACCCACAAACATATCATAAAAGTCCTTCGGATTTTTATTTGTTTGTGAGTGAATTGGTCGAGTTTATACACCAATTAATTCCTTTAAAACGTTTAATCCTATAATAATCATTAACGTCAATGTGTTAAAATGTAAACATACTTAAAATTTAGACAGTTGTTCTTAATGAGAGACTATTATTTATATATTTTGCAGTGATTTTTATAACGACTGGTGAACTGCTGCTCAATTGTGTTGAAATATGCTCCAATGATATTGCTGAATTGAGTTTAATACAATTTGAATATATATTCATTTCTTTAAATTAGGCATATCTCAATAAGGCATGGACAGACTGAAACGAAATGGTTTCCATCTTCAATTTCTTTTCTGTTGAAAGACAGGCAAAATCTTTTTTTTCTTTCAATATTACATCACTGTCCTCTTTCAATTGCTACGGAATTGCCACTATCTCTAAATTTACTCATAACTGATCTGTTAGAAATCGTGTTACACATATCAATATATGGGGTCGGTTTCCAACTTTATGAATACTATGAAAAAGTATAGCGTTTCACATTTCATGATTTAACAGTTCAGGTTTTGTTGAGCCATCAATGATCTTTTGTTAGATAGTATTAATACACAAATTTTAAATTATTGGGATCCGAATTTAGATGACCAAAGACTGGGGAGTTGATAACATAATTTGGAATTTTATAGCTGATGGTTGGTTTTTAAGTGCAGATGAGATCTTTTGTCTCAGCTAGACAAGCATCATTTGTGGTTTTGCCATTTATTCATAAATTTTATATGTAGATATTCAAAGGGATCAGAATCTTTGAACCATACCCAAAACTTTACTTCTATAAAGAGTGATTGGGACAACCAAAGAGTCAAATCATTTTCAAGTTAATTGCAGGGATTATCTCAAGAAATTATCTTCTTAATTTCAAATCAAGCCATTCTGCTCTTTTCCATAATGGTTTTTGGAATGACGTATAAATAAGTTACCTGTATAGCTTATTCTTATTCCAAGGTAGCAGTATGATTTAACTATTTCCAGATATTCATTGATTAATTTAAGATAATTACAGTGTAATGTTCCATTAGAGTGAAATATTATTATTTTAGATTTTTGCTAAAATTATTAACAGCAAGTTTCTTTAAGGAACAGTACTTATTTAACTCATTTAGTGCATTCGTATTCTGTAGCCTTTCATGGGATTCTGATAATAAAATAATGGCATCTGCTTATAATAATGATGCTACTTTTAAATCACCAATTATTACTGGCTTAGTATTTGCATGGTATAGGTCGTTAACAAGGCCGTTTATATAGATATTAAATAATAAAGGGCTAAAACATCTTCTTGTTTTACTCCAAAAGTTGATATAAATTCATGGCTGATAATATCTATAAATTTAATTCTACATTTATTTTCATTATACATGGAATTAATTATACTTGCTTGGAAGATTTAATGGACATTTTGATGTCCCTTTTGACACATTGTATGTCAAAACATTGAAAAATGTTGCCATGGATACAAAAAAGAAATTAACTTTGACAAAATTATCTATTTATCTAAAACGAATCTATGGAGAATACTGAGTATATACATGTGCACATGCATGACACTTACAGTTTAGCTTAATTTGATAAAAGCCAAGAAAGAGGATAACTTATCTATGGATAAGTCTAGGTAAATTTTAATTTTATTTCATATCTATGCAGTGCAACCAAAAGGGTTATGAAATATTTGCTATAAAAAGAATTGAAATACCACAAGTTTTAATGTTTTAGGATACTTTACCGTTTTCATACAAAAGACACTTGTCCCCAGATCAGACCAGGCAGTCTGTTGAAAAGAGACTTATCTTTTTATCACCGCTGTATTCCAACATTTTGAATTGATCGATGATGTTTAGATACTATTTTACAATTAAGATAAAGTAACATGAGACAGATCAATAAGTAATTATAACACAACCATCAATTACAATGTAATCAAATTTATCGTATCATATCGACTAACAGTTTTATTATATACTTACAGTGTCTGCTTTTAAGTCGTTAATTGCTTTGTGATACGCATTTCTTTCCGCGTCAGTTAACATTCTATACTCTTTACGCTGTCGTGGTTGTGATGCAGTCATTTGTGGTTGAGACGTTGTCGATTGCAATTGTTGTTGAGAGGTTGTTGTCGATGTTTGCAGTAAGTTTGATGATCCTTGTTGTAAAAGCGTTGTTGTCAATTGTGCTTTGTGGCCGTTGTTGATAACGCTAATGGTGGCGGTGTCGATGTTGAAAATATTGGTGGTGAATTTATTGTCGTTTGTGGATTCGATCTTGCATGTAACGATGTCAAGTTTGGTTGCTGTTGTGATTTTTAACAAGTGACGAAAGCCAATCAAAAGTTTTCTTAGATACTTTGTCACATATCTGTCGATTCGACCACAGAAATTTTAGCAAGCAAGTGTTGCTTATTTGTTCGTCAGTCATAGGAAAGCTTCGATCTCTGTTTCGTAAGCATCGTCTAAGACTTCTAGGAATCGATACTCGTTTAACATCACAATTGACATAAGTCAATAATGAGATCACAATCAAATATGTCTGAGAAAATAAAAAAGAAAACATAGCTTAAAATAATTTAGATAACAATATACGTACCAAAAAAGTATTTTAGCGACGGGTTTCACTAGTGCAGCAGAAACCGATTACCCTTTTTCTGGATATATACATGAGATCAATCCAGGATGTCGTATGGGATTCGTGTTGCTCAATCTGTGGTTTTGTGTGTAATGCTTTGTATACGGTTACTTTTCTTTTCGTCTTTTTTTAAAGACATGTCATTTTCTCTTAGTTTTGGATTCACCCCATAGCATCTTCCTTTTTTCATTAACAGGTTATGGTAAAAATATCATCTTTGAAAGAAATTATGATAGAAAAATAATTAATCAGATGCTTTGTTTTCTATTCGTAGGAAAGTGTAAATTTAAAATCGACACTACGCTGTAAATATTATTAGATTCCAAATAATTGGCATTTAGGACGTTATTAACTGTATAAAATAATAAGAAGATGTGGTCTACTTGCCAACATTACAACTATCCGCTAGAGTTTAAATGACTAAGATCTAGAAGCTCTTTTCATGACTTTAGACTTGAGACATCATATCCCCCAAACACACACACACACACAAACCCCACTCCTAGCCCTTCGACTGGTGCATGTAACTGAAGCTACAATGATGACCATAAAGACTGAAACTCAACAAATTAAAGCAATAATTGTGATCGCGAGTTGAAACATATAAGATTACAATCATTTCTTTTATATTGCGAGCCTACACTTAAGCCTGGACAGACATGTCCTTGTATTGAATGAACTAATGAAGAATTTGACACACTGATCACTAGTAGAGGAGGAAATATAATTTGAAACAAATCCGTTTATCACTTGCAGAGTTTGTATTTTTGTTGAGAATTGTGTTGCGTTTAAAAATTTTGCTCACAGAGTCTGAGTGACATTCGTGTTGGTCAATGTGTGATTGTTGACCTTCATAATTATGCCATAAAAGAATTCCTCATGCAGAAGAGGAAACCGTCACCTCCGACGATCCAAATAAGATAGCTATATATATAGTGCTCCAAATGTAACAACATTTCTAGGAAAGCAAACAAAATTACATCCTTTATCCTTATTTTGCAAAATATTTTAAGTATAAAAGAAAAAGAGAACATACATGTTTTTACCTTAAAATTCATAGCTGATTTCCAGGAGTAATGGGAGGCAATAAGAAGAAAACACATTTACATCTGAATGAGGTAAGTTTGCATTATATATACTTCCAACTGATCTTGTGTATCAAAAGGGTAAAAAGGGTAAATTGTATATATTTAAGCATTTTATATTAATATATTGCATCATTTTTATGTAGTTAGACTGTTATATATGCAAAGTCGCATAGAAAATGTTGATAATGACATCAGAAAGAATTAATAATACACGTATATCATTATATATACCAATAAAATAATATTCGGTTAAGTCCAGGAATCTTACAAAATGCATTTAACTTATCGCGAAATAGAAGAAAATATGTTGTACATGTAGTCTGAAGCAACAGAAACTGAAATGCTGCTTCTTTTGTATATTGTTGTGGTCCAGCATTTATATAAAATAATGTCTTACAAACACACATATATTCAATATTAATTTTCTTGTAGTAAGAAAAGAACTCGTAAATGTAAACTTTGTGACTGGCAAGATCTTTTATTAAACATTAAAACCAATTACTGCTATTTTGTTGTTTTAACAATTTACTCGGACTTCAGCGTTTGTTCGAGTATTCCTGTTATCAATTACTGAACTTCAAGGGCAACAGTTTAGTAAAAAACACTAGTTGCATCATTTACGTTACTTGGCTAAGATAAAGGACAATCGCGGATGTCAGAAATCAGATTTCTAAAAGTCAAAATCATTCGAAACACTACAATTTTGGTAGCAGTTCATTTGGTACCTTGACCATTTCGTACCTCTGCCATTTTGACCCCAAAATTAACATTTCGTACCCAAAATTACCATTTCGTACCAATGATAAAATTATTTCGTACCCTATGGACAAAATGCATATACCATTTCGTACCTCATAAACTAAATACATGATTACTATTTCGTAAATAGTATTTTGTAAATCGTTGAAACTTTGTACCAAAATCGGTAATGGAAATTTTGTTTAACACAAATTTATAATTCAAAAAGGAAAGATCTTTCATACTGCCCCATCATACGTTTTAATACTTTGTTTTTAATGCATACTGGTCCATTCAACAAGATATATATACAAAAATATAAATAGCTAAAATATGTTGTAAAACATTTTGAGATGATTTTAATTAAAGAAAATATAACATAGATCAAATGCTAACAGTATTAGAAATTTTCTAAAGATCTATGATTGGTTTGATCAAGCAGTACATGGAAACTTTAATATACATTGGCACAAATCTTTCAGAATTTTTAATCCTCAATGCTCTTCAACTTCTTTCTTTTTTGGCCTTTTAACTTTTTATTCGCGCATCACTGACGAGTCTTTTGTAGTCGAAAAGCGCGTCTGGCGTACACAATTTTAATCCTGGTATCTTTGATGAGTCTATTAATAGTTTTAATTACACTTTGCTTGTTTGCAGGGTTTATCCTTAAAAAATGTCAACTCTAAAAATATGAGGTTAATTAAGAAAAATTATCTGCATCTGTTTTATAGTTATTAACGGTTGTTTTGCCAGGACATGCAGTGAAAAGGGACACCAGCTGATATTCGCTGAAGAAGGAAGCCATGAATAAAAATGTTCGCATAAGAATTGGCAACTTTTGTAACCAATCAAAGAACTAACTATGGCTTTTTACCGAGAAAATGCCACACATATAAATTTTCCATATGGTATGGCGTACCAAATCAGAGCTTGGTATCTTAGAAGAGTTTTCTCTTACTTTATAAATTTCTTTTTAAGCGTTAAAATTACTTTTATACTGATGTCAGAAAAAGCATAGTCTGTATAACTGTGTTTATGTTAACCTTTGAATAAAATATATAGAATAATGAAATTATTGTTTTCTGATACTCACTTAATCAGCAATCATGCTAGGACAATCATCTATGGTTCTGAAAACGAGACGCAGTTTCTCGACTACAATCTCATTGAAGGACAATAACCTTGTCGTGAGATGAGAAGTATTCAAGAAACTTCCTAGAGTTGATTCTGTTTATCACTTTTTTCCTAAACAACGTCCGTGAGTTCCCACTCTTGTTGACTGGGAGAAAACATGCTTAGTTGAGAAGCTTCAGATGTGAAATTATCGCTGAAAGATCAAAGCACATTAAGAAAAATCGATAATTGTTTTTTCTGCAATTTGTCTCAACAATATGTTTCCTTGTGATATAATATAGAATAATATGAAGTTAAAAACTCCTTTACGCGTGCAAACCATTTTGATAGTTGGTTGGTTGAATGAATGACGTCACGTGCATTTCATTGATAAATTGACGCGGATAGACATGACACATGTGACGTTGCTGCACCGTTACTTGTAAACTGGATTCCGCTTGTATTACGCTACACTATAAACAAAGTGTAGTAGTCAGCCGAGAACCAGCTTACGATACTTGCAGTTAATGCTTAATATTTGCGAGTATCGAGTTCGGTCTGCGATAATATTAGACAATTCGAAGGATCAAAGTTAAAATGTGCAAGTTGTCGATAGATGCAAATCGTCCGCAAGTTTTTTTTATTTGTACTCGCTGGCTGCGACACTCTACCCTGAACGATGTTACAAATGTACTTGTTTAAAGGTTAGTGACTTAAATGGTTCGACCACAGTCGTGTTATAATATTGATTTTCTGCTTAGTATGAAGCAAACATTGTTGATCATATTCTACGCAAGTTAGCATGAAAATTGGATATTCGCTGTAGCCTTTTTAAAAGTATTTGTATATCATGATAACGGTAACTCTTTGAATTTGTTTTTTTCCTCAAAACCTACAAGATATAGAGTCGTATGAAAAAGCCGTAGTTAAAAAGCTTCAGATTTAAGTCAGAAGTTATCCTAAGTGTACATGTGTTTATGATTTTGTCTTTGATAAAGTGCTAAAATATTCATCATTTTTATCAAAGAGGCCGAGGGAGGAATTTCGGTTTCGTTGTTGGGTGTTTTGGGAGGGGTTGTTTTCGATTTCACTAGGTTTATTGTCTTATGGATTTTCTATGTTAAGTTATGCCGACATTCAGTTACATTGACATTGGTGTAATTTATTATTTACCAAGAGTATGCCAGCTCTGACGGAACACAACGTATCAAATATATTTTTTCTGTGGATGTTTCGTACTACCTAATATTAATTTTATTAATCTTGTGTTTTGTTATTTTTTTAATTGGTGTTTATATGATATTTTCTTACACAAAGCATTTGACGTGTGTTACAAATTCTATGTTAATGTACAGGATATTTTCATGTTACTTATTCGACAAGAAGAGGAATGTCAAATACATTTATTATACTTCATGTCAAAATGCGGGATTCTGATTGGTTAATACGAGGTAGACAATTTACTCTATCCCATGGCAAATACTCTATCACCCTTCACGGAGACGCTTGATCGTTTGTGCGCTTTACTAAACAGGGATGACTCATGTACAAGACGTGAGATTTAATAGACAGTAAATAACAGAGAACGTTCGGTATAATAAAGTAAATAACACATACTAGTGATAGAGCAGATTGTTACCCTCGAAAGCATTGTCAACCTTGGCTTCGCCGCGGTTAACAATGTTTTCTCGGGGAACAATCTGCTCTATCACCCTCTCAGCTATGTGTTATTTATAAAATGTTCAATACTTAAACAAAACTATCTCGAGAATAGGACTTATCAAACCTACACATAATGCTTTGTTAAGGATAATGTTTCTTGTATTACATTGAAGATATTTGTTAGGTAAATTTTTCTGTTTCACACGATATTACTCAAATACCTAAACACATATGAAACTGTTTCCGTGCTGGTTTCTGGAGTTACAGTTGTTAAAGCCAAAATGTTTTGAAAGCCAAAAGAATTAACAATGGAAAGCACAAAACCAAAGGCGCTTGCTTATTCAGTAGAAAGAACAGTTTAAATAGTCTACGATCAACATTTCGTAGATGTGATTTGCAACCTTAGCTTAGCACAGTCATGCAATTTTATGAACTGAACATTTACAAACAAACACATCAATTGACTCAAAGAATTTAAATATGATACTGTAGCTCGGGATAAAAATGATAATACATAAATTCTAAGATGACACATATAAAAATTTTCATCTTTTTATAATATCAAGAGTAATATTTGTTCTTAAAATATTGTCTGTTTCTTATCTTCTTATTATATGATTATATGAGGTTAAACACAATATTGTACAGGAAACCAGATATTTACACTGTAATCGTAATTAATCAACTGGCCCTTGGTATTGGTATATAAGGCACAGGAATGACAAAATTTGAAACAATCCAAAAGGAAAAATATTCCACAACAATATACCATTCTTTATTAATCAGACAGCAACCAACGCAAAAACCACTGTATTATAGAAAAATAAACAAATTATTGTAGTTATTAAAAGCTAGTCTAAAGCCCAATTTTAACTAATGAATAAATCATGTTATCCTGGACTAAAAGTAATTTACAAACGATTTCATTATGTATGTCAAAATACTAAAATAACAACCGCTTGTTAGCGTTGAACAGTTATAATTAGTATATTCCATACTTTTTTTTATTTCGATAGAACACATAAAAAAAAAAGAATTGAAATCAAACGAATCTAAACGGGTGCCAAATGTGAAGCAGAATCTGCTTACCCTTCGAAGCACCTGTGATCACCCCGGTTTTGGTAGGTCCGTCCGTGTAACTCAGTCTTTAGTTCTATGTTGTGTTTTGTTTACTGTTGTTTGTCTTTTGGTCTTTTCTTTTCTGCCATGGAGCTGTTTATTTTCGACTTATGAGTTTGAATGTCCCTGTGGTATCTTTCGCCTCTCTTAAACAAATATATAATATAAAAAGAAGATGTGGTATGATTGCCAATGAGACAACTGTCCACAAGAGACCAAAATGACACAGAAATTAACAACTATAGGTCACCGTACGGCCTTCAACAATGAGCAAAGCCCACACCACATAGTCAGCTATAAAAGGCCAATGACAATGTAAAACAATTCAAACGAGAAAACTAACGGCCTAATGTATGTACAAAAATGAACGAAAACAAATATGTAACACATAAACAAACGACAACCACTGAATTACAGGCTCCTGACTTGGGACAGGCACATACATACATAATGTGGCGGGGTTAAACATGTAAGCGGGATCCAAACCCTCCTCTAACCTGGGACAGTGATATAACAGTACAACATAAGAACGAACTATAAAAATCAGTTGAAAAGGCTTAATTCATCAGATGGACAAAATACAAGTGGACGTGGCAGGGTACTTGTACATCCCAACAACAAAAAGACATTAGGAACAGATCTGAGTGTACAGAATTTTCATTAACAATCAAGCTGGTGATCGCCTTGCATATGCTTTTATAATGACTTCCTGTTGTCAAAACATTTATAAAAACTTATCCTAATTACAAGACCTTTTTGAATATTTTAAATACGTTTAAGCCCATTTTATTAATTTCTGAATTATTTAACTGAAATATACAATATAAACAATATTACGTAATAAAGATTAAACACACTGCAACAGATGTTGTAACAATCCATTTTGCCTCCCTTTATCCGTAGCAAAGACTGGTGTATCACCGATAATTGCGCAAAATGATTATAATTTGTAAGGAAATTGCTGTATCTTATTTATTATTTAAATAAATATCGACGTCATATTTAGAATTCATTGTAATGATATTAAAACTTAACTTAATTTTTCATTTTATTGCCAAATATTGACTCTTATCATACACTCTCCCGTAAAAGAAATCAAGTGAAGCAGGTGTTATCAAGACGACATCCTTGGAAAAGATCACTATCCATTTCAAAATTCATACCCATACAAATGTGTTAAAACTACAAGCAAATAATCAGTTCGTAAGCAATAAAATACAACAGTGAATCTGTGAGCTACTGCTCACTAATAATACCCCGCCCGCTTAAAGTATAAGATAAACGGGAAGTTGTTGAGTGATGAATCTGAAAACGCATCACACGGTATAGCTGACTCATAAAACCCTGAAACCAAATTTCAGAAATCCTTGTAATGTAGTTCCTGAGAAAGATGCGACGAAAAATATTCATGGGACGGACGGACGGATGGACTGACGGATGGACAGACAGAGGTAAAACAGTATAACCCACCCCTTTTTAAAGCGGGGTATAATTAGTTATTGTGCATTATATATTTTCTAAAACAAATGTCGGTTTCTAAAATAAATGTGATCATCAATGCCATCTAATCTAAACGTTTGATAAATGAAGTAAGACTTGACAAATTTCGTGTGTGTGAAGCGCTTTTCTGGAATAATTGTTACCTACACCAGGAACGATTAAACATGAACGGTTTGAAATCCAAGGATGGAAAATATGTAGGAACGTTAGAAGCTATATGAAAAATAGGGACTTAAAACGAATAGCCAAATTCATCTTAGGTCAACTTTGTTTGGGGTCGTTGGAACCGCAGTTTTTTCAAAGTAGAAGGTCCGGTAAAGGCAAATTTCGGCCTAAAATTCGAAGTTTGTCTGATGAAAGGTTTTGACCATTTTAAACACTTAAGTGTTTACTTCAATTTATTCAATTAGTTTATGTTAAAGATTATAACTGATTTCGTCATTTAAGACGATCAAATTCAAGCTTAAATATGAAAATCTATCAAATATACTATGAGTGTGACGTCCATTTTCATTGAACTAGTACACATTTTGTTTAGGGGCCAGCTGAAGCCCGCCTCCGGGTGCGGGATTTTCTCGCTGTGTTGAAGACCCATTGGTGGCCTTCGGCTGTTTTCTGCTCTTTGGTCGGGTTGTTGTCTCTTTGACACATTCCCATTTTAATTCTCAATTTCATCAAACGCCACTTTCCAGATGTTTTTGTGTCTAAAGTGGAAGTGGCCGCATTCGTGTTCAGTCTCAACATTTATATAACACACCCGCGACATCGCGGGTCCGTGACAAAATTACCTACGCCTAATTTTAGTAATTTTTAGTATTCGTATTGTCATCTGATATAGTCATGCTGATTATATAGATGCACAGTTTTATCTGCTTTCAAAATCTTTCTGTTTGAACCCGTCCTGGTTTTCTTACTTGTTTTATATTTTTCATTTTTATATTTTGAGGATGAGCGTATCAGGTGAGTGTATCTTCGTATATTCTATTGCATTGTACTTATTGTTTTGGCGAAGGTTAACTTTCTGGTAGTAAGAGCTGGCCAGGCTGGGAAACTAGGTAGGCAAATTCTCACATTAAATCTGTAACGATACAGTTTGTTAAATGTCCTCCTTAACACCATAACCCAAGGTGGTACTCCTATTAAAGGAGGAAGATACATAACATACTACAACCGGAAACTACATGTGACATATACTATTGGTATTGGTATCGGATTCGACCCGGAACTTGTTAATTTTGGTAATATTAATTATGTAGAAAACAAAAGAGCCTGGAATAGTGTAATGTTTAATCTACATCATTGTCGCATATTAGTTGTATATAAAGATGAATTCTTTAATTCGTCGTTTTGTGTCATGCCGGCTAACAAATTGCACCTCTTTATTTTAGTATTATAGATGTATTAGCATTAAATACAACATCTATACTACTAAAGGAAGAGACCGATTTAATTGAGCCGCAACTCCTCTGAAACCATACAAAGTCGGAAATATTTGTGATATGACGTATAAATGTAGTGTTTTGTACTTCCTAAATTTGTCTTAAAACAATCTTTTTGCACAGAAACCAATTTTGAGAAAATATCCAAATTCGGAGACCGTAATCGATCCGTGTCTTATATGCTTTCGCGCAAGCTCAGTCGATTTTTCCCATTGTGTTACTCATTTTGATCCCTTTCGGTAATGTCAACGGATTTTACGTAGCTCATACGGTTATTGAGTTAAAAGGGTAAAAACTACTGAAAATCACACTTTGCCACACTTTTCTTAGGATATTTAATATTTTTATTTTCCAACCGAGATGAATGGGGTCTTTTGCATTATGTTCCTCATTTTCATCTCTTTAAAGAAATAGAATTAAATGCATTAACCGTGTCCAAATCCTTACAGTGTTCACCTTATTACTCTGTCAGCACTCTTTGTTTCAACACTTGCCAAATTGTACCACGATTCCGCAGGCATCTTCTAGTATATTTAAATATTAAGACTGAACACAAGGGCGGCCGATTCCATTTTAGACAAAACCGTGTTTGAATTAGCACAAATTCGAAAATTGTGAAGATTTTAGTATTTTGCATGAAATAATGATGTTAGTACCTGATGCATGTTAATTGTATTGTCAAAACAGCCCATAGTTATATAACAAAAGTATTCTACTTTCCAATAAATAACTAAAAGTTTACATTTTCAACAACTTCTATATTTTGGGGCCAAAAGGGTCTTACCGGGCCTATTCCTTCCAGACTTTTCAACGAGGAATTTTAGAAAACTGTTAAATCTTATCAGTACCGAAGCACAGTTAAGAAATGAATATGATACAATATACATACTTAGCTGTATATGTCAAAACCTGTTGAATTTTTGGTCCTCAATTACCATCGATCTTTATTTGGCCTTATAACTTTATTTATTCGAGCGTCATTGGTGAGTCTTTTGTAGACGAAACGTACGTATGGCTTACAAAATTATAAGCTTGGTGCCTTTTATTAGTTTATTTATATTTTCATTTATGTTTGTTTTTAAGTGAAAATTAATTCTTGGGGTAATACGTGATATTGCAATAATGTTATATAACATTATTGTGTTTCCGTTTTTTCTTTGCACCAGCTGGCTTTTGTATAAACCACTATTTATATTTCATGTCTATTTATATTTCATCTGTCAATCAAATCATGAGTGCTGTAAAGTGTTTTTGAACTGATTGATGTGATGTTTAGATATCTGTCACAAAGGTTTACATGTAGAACATGTCTGTGATTGAGGTTCATCTGTATGCATGTATATCAATATCATTTCCAAATTGAGGATATTTCAGCCACCGTTATCGTTGTGTTATTAGACAGCTTAAATAACAATGGTTGCTACAAGTGGAGCAGAATCTGCTTTATTTTCTTGGTATTGGTAAGTGCATGTTGCTCAATCATTTTTCTTAAGATTCATGTTAGTAGTTTCATTAATTAATCGTTGGCAGTAAAACCTTCAAAATAAATAACCGGATAGACAGATACTGTAACTATAATTGGTGAGTTTCAGGTACCACTGGTATTAACTCACTTATTACCTTCTGTAATTATTTACCATGTCAGTGAATTGACACCAGTGATATTCAAAAGTGTTTCTCGTCATTTGTACACTAGCTGAAAAAAGAAACTGTGCTTTTTTGATATATTGTAAATATTTCAAACATTAACTTTTCAATCTAAATATTTGAGTTAATGTTTTCAGAATGTGTGATGGTGTGCGAATCCTTTTCTTTTAAACCTTGTCATGGTCTATGAACACCCGCTAGCGTCTCGTGTAACGCCACAATACAACTGGAAGAACAGTTCAGGAACATTTTACTCTCCGACAATTGTTATGATTTATGGAAATTTATTGAATTTATGCCATGTTATTTTCGGTCGGACTTATCACCCGAAGCGCTTGATTTTAACTTCGAGTGATATTTTGATGTCTGGATAATGTGACGTCAATAAGGTATGCCATTACAATGAATCGATATCTGATGTAACAAAAATTAAAGAACATCTCATCAGAAAGACAGAATATTGTTTGGTATAATCTGCCGTGTTCATCAGCAAATTACTGCGCACCACTTTACCATAAATCTTTTTCGGCATAGAGATGTTTATCAGTCGTGCAGAGTTGAGTTACATCCGATATCTTTAAACGCATTATTTCAACATGATTTGGACAGATTATATTACAGTTAAAACTTTAGATTTGTTAATTTTAGACAGCTTTGTAGAATACATTTGTCATTTAGGGGCCTTTAATAGCTTAGTATATGGTATGAGTTGTACTAATTGTCGAATGCTATACGGTATCATATAGTTGTTAACTTCTACGTCATTTGGTCTCTGGTGGAGAGTTGTCTCATTGGCAAACATACCACATCTTCTTAATTTTATAATGTATGCCTATAAACAAAATACAATAGGTGTCGTTATAGCAATAGACATTTATTTAGTTATTTATTTAAACCATTTAAAATTTCTCCACCAAATTAATTTGAAATCTCGATGTAGAAAACTAGAATAATAACAAAAGTAAGAACAAGATAATTGCAGCCTTTTAAAAAAAATCATTACTACGAAAGAAACCGTTGTGCCAAAATTTTTAAGAAATGATTAAATTATTGCACAAGTATGAAAGTGTTTTTGTCTTATACACTTTCAGGGTAATTATAATTGTCAATTATCCCCCGCCTCATTTTTAGACTTATACCTCGAATTTTACATAAGCGGTCATCTCAGTACCAGAATCTATGACAAACGAGACGATTTTAATTTTGAAATTATAAATTCCCCACCTTAGCAGCAATATACCAACTTCACCTGCATATGGGATATACATTTCCCAACTCATTCGGTATTCAAGAGCTTGTAGCTGCTACTCAGACTTTATAAAACGTCACCAGTGTCTGAGCAGAAAGTTGATGAACCAGGGTTATGTCAAAGAACGTCTCGTCCTTTTTTTGAAAAAAGTTCATCGGAAGATACCAAGACCTAGTTGATAAATATTCCGTATCAACTTCACAAATAATACATGTTGGTCTTAAAGTATAGATACAAGGTACTGACGTTGTTTATCATCTTAATTACGTGTAATAGTGTTCTTTGTATTTGTCTTTGTATATTTTTAACCTTTTTATAACCCCAAATATGACAATATATATTTATACATTTTATACCTTTTTAAAATATTAGTATATACTGAATGAAAATAATGTTTACCTGCACTTTTGTATTCGCGCGTCTTGAATGTCTTGTTTTATAATTTACAGCTGTGGCTTTATTTTTCATAGAACTTACCATTGTTTAACACGTATCACGCTAAAAACACACACCAATGAGTTAATAAGTAAACTTTAATTTGAGGGCAATTCTTCTCTCATAATAGAAGTTAGATTTGTTCGCACCTATATTTCCTTTGCAAATAGCTGATAACAGGATAATTTCTTCACATCCTAAATTTTACGCTGATGTTGTTTGTAGAGACCGTAAATTTAGATATGATCCATGGCAGTTGTTATCACATAGACCTTTTCTATGTATGTTGGCGTTTGTTTTTGTAGCAGTTCAGTGTTTCTGTTGTTCCGTTTTGTTTCCTCTTATAGTTGATGTGTTTCCCTCAGTTTTGGTTTGTGACCCGGATTTGTTTCATTTAAATCGATTTATGACTATTGAACAGCGGTATACTACTATTGCCTTTATTGAACAAATTGATATTTTGAATTCACTAATTCTTAAAGGTCATCAATTAAACACACCGTAGTAAATCATTAAATATTGTTTTTATCGTTATTAACATTGATATTATTTTGAAATGTAAGTATGTACAGTAATGAGTACTCATGATCCTCGATTTTGTTTATTTATATTTTCGCATTGCATAAGGTCATCCGGGCCCATATGCATAAAGCTACTTGAGTTAAGATTTTCCTTAGTAAACACTTAAGTTAAGGAAACACTGCCCTTTTATCTAAATGGTATGCATAAAATCTTAAACTAAGTATTTCCTTAGTAAAATCTTAGTTGGTTTAAGTCACGCCCACACAACTTAAGTGGTATGCATAAAACACCTTAAACTAAGAAAACGCCTGAGTATACTTAAGTATAAGGTACCCATAGAGCTACCTTAACTTTTCTAAAATATATAAAATCAGTCGAAAATATGCGTTTTTGCAGAACATGAATAGATTAGCTCCCATTAAATTGAATAATAATTATATTCAGCAATATTTCGTTTGTTTATTGCTAACTATTAACAATCATTGTAATTTTCGTAAAATCACCTATAATCAACAAAATCAAGAGATAACAGGGGTAGTTTTATAATTTCAGTCTACCCTTATTTCTCAATCTCGTTATAGTGTGTTATCCGAAAAGTACTCACAGTTTTACATGCATGGAATTCATGCAATTATTTTTCTTTTGATTTGTTCGAGCCTGCTTACACAAATGACATTAAATGTTACATTGATAAAATATACCGCCTGGTATCGATTGTAACTGTACAATAAAATAATAAGAAGGTCCTTAATTCTTGCTCAATTTTTCTAAAACCTAGCATGAATGCATGCAGTTTTGAGTCATCTTTCGGCGTGATAACTGTCAAGCGAAATATTCGAAAATACGCAATAATGTTGATTATACCTTACAGTAAACATATGAATCTAATAATGTGTGTTTAGTAAAAGATTGAAGGACTTTTGAAAATGCCCTGTTTTGATATGAATTCATGGAAAATGATCATACCCCCTTTTTTTATTGTTGTAAAAGGAAGTGATAAAAGTTTATTTTAAATCGAAATAAAAAAAACTTTATCATGTATTGTAAGAGTTAAAAATATATTGTTGTCTCTAGAAAATAAACATATTGCCCTTTCACCCAGTATCACCCATGAAAGATGAATGGTCGGTGCCTTAGAGATGGAACAAATCTGTTTAATAAATATGATGATAGGGATTTATTTTTAATTAAGATTTTACTAGGATATTCCATTATTAGGTTTGGTGGTTTGCTACAAGATAATGTTGAGTTTCTATTCACACGGGTAGTAAGGTCGTCATATCGAGGAGCCTTTAGTTCAGTGATTTTGTCATATTTTGGTTAAGTTGGACATGATTGTGTTAAGTGTTTTTAATGACAAACAATGACACAATATAAACATTCGGATTTTTGCTAAAGGAACTTCTGAACATAAATTCAAGCTGGTAAGTATCTTTGTTTATGGCTAATATGTAAGTATATTAAAATTTGTATCATATACAATGTAGTTATAATTTGACACAGCATAATGCTTGCATATGTCAAAATTTAATAGTTGTTATTCGTTTCTAATACATAAAGAAAAGTCATGTGTTTACTGTCTGTTACATCACATATTTCGTTATGATATTAACCTGCCGTCAATCTTTCCGTAAAAAGCTACATTTGCACACAATTTAAGATTACTGAAAATTCGGTGTCATGGTTTGGTTCAGTAGTGTCATGGTTTAGTTCATGTTCGACATGGTTCAGTTCTGTGATTCCTGTCGTGTATGATGGAAGAGTAACGATCAAAATAAACAGACATTATGTACAACTATTGAAATACTGTTAAAAAATATTTTCGCTGATACTTTTTTTCGCGTTTAACCCATTCTATCCTATTTTGAGGCAATATATTGTCGCCATTTCCTTATGTTGTTTTGTTCCCATACGAGTAGATCTGAGTTTCACATATTTACGTTGATATTCTACTCGCGAAAATACTTCGCTCGAGAAAAATAAGTTGTCTACAGTAAATTTAAGATATTATCATTAAAGTTATCATTATTATAGAACACGTATGTATAAAGAGATCACGAGGGTAATATATTAATGCATTTCAATAGCAATTTTCTTTAAAAGTAGTTTTATTCGGAATACAACAGGACCTAAGATAGCATATAGTATAATAAATAGATGCGGTATGATTTCCAATGAGACAACTATCCACCCGAGACCAAATGACGTTAAATTTAGGTCGCCGTACGGCCTTAAACAATTAACAAAACCCATGCATCTTAGCAAGCAATTAAAGGCTCCGACAAAATTAAAGGTAAAGGAATTCAAATGAGAAAACCAACGGGCTGATTTATGTTCAAAACAATAAGCGAAAAACAAATATGATATACAGTAACAAACGACAGCTACTGCATTACAGAATCTAGACTTAAGGGCATACGATACAGTTACAGGGGAGGTAATGACGTTGCTAACATAAAATTTTATTTTCGCGACGTCAAACTGTGACATATCGGGAAAAGATGCATTTTCGACTTATTTTATCATTCATAACATTTAATCGAGTTCATGGACCCCCTTTTTAAAATGACATTAGATTTGATGACGTATGAAGATTATTTGTACCAATTTTTATGAAAAAGTCACCGATGAAATTTTTTTAAATTAGATAATATACAGCAAAAATTGCTGTTTTTTCTAAAATCCTGAAACTTTGATAAATAATAATTATTTCCAAAGAATTGTTATACAAAATTAGAGCATACTTATGTAAAGAAGATTTTCCAAATGTTTTTACAAAAATCCGCTAAGCTTGTGTTTATCTTTTGAAACAAAAAGTTAGGTATGTCTATCCAAAGGATAGAAATGTCCCATGTCCCAAAAAATTAGACCCAATTTATCTCACAAAGTAGCACATGGAGGTATATTTTTTATTACATATTTGTATTGCTTACGTGAAAAATAGCTTGTATGCAAATTTTCGTCAAAAATTCACCGTGGAATCGAAACTGTATCGTATGCCCTTAAGACAGGCACATACAAAATATGGCGTGGTTTAAATATTTGCGGACTCTCAACCCTCCCTGATCAGGTCACATAAACAACAAAGGCACAAAGAACCGATATGTGAGTATTTGCATTTACTGGAAGTTCAAGCCAATAACAACTAATAAAAGAATTATGAATCCAAGACAAAAGTTTTTTTTTTTTTATTTAGAATGGAATTCTGCTGCCAATATTCATCTTCATCCATCTTATTCTCTGTGATTTCTTGTCTAATCGGGTCAATTAAAACAAGGCCGTACACAGTTTTGTAATGTTCTAGAGGTTTTAGGCTTTCAGATGAAGACAAAAGATTTTCATAGTTTATTCCGGAAGCATGTGTGATAATAATAGTATACAAAACAAACAAGGAAACAGATATGAAAGTACATAGACCTGTACAAAGATAGATAACTCCAATTTTACAATGATAAAAGTAGGATATTACATTCCTCCCTTTGTTGGATTTTGAATCGAAACAATAATACTGAATTCTAAAAAATGTATGAAGTCTTAAAAATCAAAATAGATATTAAAATGACTAGAAAATCTTTCTCTTTGACTAGATTATCATTATTAAAATAAAACAGAAAAATGATTAACAAACAATGTTGAATGAATATATGAATGAATGAACTTGAAAATATTGAATGAATATACTTATATATTTTCCTTTCAACAAAAGATTCACTAATAAGACAATGAGTCTGTAGTGTTCATGTAAGCAAATATTTATATCGGACGGATTGAAATTTCTGATTGTCTATCAATATTGTACTTGTAGTTTCTAAATAGTTAACTGTCAAATATAGTTCAAAAATCGAATGTATATTTGTATATAGATATTTCTTATTTGACATGTCGGACGGGTTTTGTTCTCACATATATTTCTAATCTACATTTGAACAACTACAACTAACTTTCTACTAAACTAATAAACAAAGGTAACCGATGCACTGAAAAGGGATTATTATGCCCCATCACACTTTCCTTAAACACGTGATTCTATATGAATTAATATTTTAGGGGATTATTATGCCCCTCACTTTGCACTCATAATCTTGAAGATAGGATGGTGGTTTGCGAATACGTGTTGGACGATTTTGAATCAGAGTCAGAGTCTTAGTTTTATCATTCTCCTTTGACTGAATATTAATATCGAGTTCTTCTTCTTCGTCCATTTGATCTGAGAATTTAGCATTATGATTTGTTTTCTTGAAAACGAAGCATTGCGTGTTGTGTGCTTTTCGTTATTATTAGAAACAGTTATTATAGTTCCTTTCTTCTTCACAACGGTTTGTGGTGTTGGGTTGAATGACGGAGTTAATTTGTTTTCTTTTACTTCATTTCTTATTAGAACATTGTCTCCTTCTTTAATGTCACTCTGTTTAGCTTTGTTTCAGATATCAGCTAATGTTTTCATGCGTGTCTTTGCATTTTCATCATTTTGACGTGCAAATTCATCTTGTTCTTGTTGGTTAGCTCTTGATACGCTCGGTAATTTTGTGTTTGACTCTCTTCCAAATAGAAGTTTGAATGGTGTCACTCCTGTAGAGCTGTGCGGTGTCATACGGTATTGTCTTAAAAATTGGTACATGGATTGTTTCCAACTTTTCCTCTCTATTTCTGCTGCTCTGATGTTTTCATTAGAGGTTTATTGAAAGATTCTGCTTGTGCATTTGCTCGTGGCCATCTGGGTGTGATCTTCCTATGTGCAAATCCTGTATTTTCAGCATATTCATGAAACTGATACGACATTGTCTGTCTTTATGGTTTTAGGATTCCATATGCTGCAAGTACTTTGTCTAATACTGGTATGACAGTATGACTTGACACAGATCTGATTATTTCCACTATAGGGTATCTTGAATATTCGTCTGTAATTACAAATAAATAATCTCCAGATGGTAAGGACCACAGAAATCTGCACTCATTGCCGTCCATGGTTCTCCCGGCATTTCTGACATTTTAAAGGTTCCATTAATTTTGAACGTGTTACAGACTGACATGCTATGCAATCTTTTATCAGTGAATCTACTCTATCATTAATACCAGGAAACCAGTCTTTTGATCGAATGAATGCTTTGGTCTTTGTTAAACCTTGATGTCCCTTGTGTGCCAGACTAACCGCGCGGTCACGAAGAGACGTTGGCATAACAATTATGTTATCTCTTAGTAAAATATTATCCTCGTGTACAACTAGCTCATCTTGTAGGCTACGATACTGCTGAAGCTCTTGTATATCTTAATTAGGGTCCTGCATTTTCTTTATCTCAAACCATTTCCCATTGCGTGATAGTTCTATGGCTTTTGTAGTGTCTTATCTGCCATAGTCGCACACTTGACTTCACTTAATGTCATGGCTTTCGGAGTGCCTGATTTGCGATAAAGTTGACATATTGTTCAGCAACCTTCTCCTCATGTGATCGCTTCTTGTTACACATGGCAATGGGATGACGGGACATATAATCGGCAGGATAATCACGTCCTGGTTGATATTTAATTGTAAGCTTATAGGGTTGCAATCTTAACCCCATCTTTCTATTCTCATTGGCATTTTGGCGTTTTGCCAAATTCTTTCTAGCGGCTTATGATCCGTTATCACATTAACGTTGTTTGCTCTACGAATGAAGATGTCAAAATGTTCACAGGCCCATACTACGGCCAGTGCCTCTCTTTCAGTTTGACTATACCTAGACTTTATGTCAGTTAATGCTCTGCTTGCATATGCTATTGTCTGTTGATTTTGTGAGATAATCGCTCCAAGACCCACTAGACTAGCATCAACTAGTATGTCTATTTGTAAAGCGGGGTTAAAATAAGTCATCACTGTCTCACTAGATAGCTCATTTTAAGATTGTCAAATGCCTCTTGTTGCTCAGGATTCCATTCCCAGTCTATGTTGTGTCGTGTTAACCTTCGTAATGGTTCACAAATAGACGCATAGTGTCTAATAAATCGAGACGAGTAATTAGTCATTCCAAGGAAGCTGCGAAGCTCTGGAACGGTTGTCGGTGCTTCAGCATCTTTGACTGCTTGAATTCTCTTAGGGTCTGGTGAAATGCCTTCCTTTGAGAAGACGACCCCAAAGAATGTAACTTTGTTCTTGTTGAATTCACACTTGTCTTTATTTAAAGTTAAGCCGTTTCTTTGTAACGCTTGTAGTGTATCATCTATAGCTTGGTCATGCTCCTCTTGGGACTTTCCATACATTATGATGTCATCAGAAATGTTTTTGCATTTTGAACGTTTTGAATAACACCGCGTATTGTCTCATGAAAATTTCTGATGCAGAGGATATGCCAAAATTTAGTCTATTGTATCTGAATAATCCAATGTGAGTGCTAAATGTTGTTATATATCTAGATGGTTCATCTAATTCTAATTGATGGTAACCTGATCGTAAGTCTATTTTACTGAAGATTGAAGTATTGTTCAGATCGTGAATAAGTTCTTCAACTATCGGTAATAAGTGTCTTTCTCGTATAATTGCCTTATTTGCCTCCCTCATATCTACGCACAATCTGATTTCATCCGGATTCTTTTTCGGCGGCGTGTCAATTGGCGATACCCAGGGTGTCGGAGTATTTCCGATTTTTCTATAATGTCCTGATCCAGGAGTTTTGAATTTCTTTTTCCACCTTTGGCCTAAGGTGAAATGCGGTCTTTGTATTCCTCTGTGCCATGGGTCGAATATTAATGTCAATATGTAGTTTGACTGACCCTCCTTTGTATTTACCTATGTCGTCTCTGAAAACATCAGGGTATCTCAGTTTAGGAGCTTGTATGTTGATCGGCTGAATAATTTTAACGAGTCCTAGTTGCGATGCTGTAGGAAAGCCAATCAACGCACCGTGTCCACCTTTAACAACATAAAACTTCTGAACGCCATATTTGTCTTTTGTTTCGACTTGTAACTCGCATGCTCCTGTGACTTCAAGGGTTTGCCACCTCCATAAGGCAAATGTTTGTGTCATTTTGTTTAGTTTTGGAGAACCAATGTTTTGGTGTGTCTTATCATCTAGTGGCACCAGTATCTATCATCATTTTGCATATTTTTGAATTTACTTTAATTGTAACATAGGGTGATTTCTTTATTGAACAAACTGTCTCTGCTTCTTTAATACTGTAGGAATACTCCTCATCAGAACTGTCTAAACTTTCTTCATATGTCTGTCTCTCAGTATTTTGAGTTTGAACTTCATTTACATGTCTATCTTTTGTGTTTTGTCTATTTGTACCTGTATATCTATTTTGTTTTCCACGACAAACTTTCAACTCCCTTGTTTGTGGCATGCATTGCAGGTTTTACCATGTGCTGGACACTGTCCATTTCTATGGGGATATTGGCCCCAACAATTTCTGCATTTTGTCTGTCTTGAGTGGCTGGGGTAACTTGGGCTGGACGTATGTTGTCCTTTTCTGTTTTATAGTCTGTTTTGGAATTTGTTCTGTTTGTATGTGTAACTTTATTTACAGATTCTCTCTCCATTTCGGTTGCTTGTAAATCAGCCATTTCAAGAGTCCTACCAAGTGTTAGAATGTCATTTAATGTTTTATCAGGCTCCTCAGAGCTCTCCTGTGCAATCTGTTAGACTTGCAATTTTGAATTACCTGTGATAGGATTTCATTGTCTACACTTGCAAATTCACATGTTTTGGCTAATTTTCTAAGTTCGGTTACAAATTCATCAGTGACTGCCCTTCTTTTCGTTTATAAGAACGGAATTTGTACACCTCCATTTGTGTATTTTTCTTTGGTTCAAAATAAGTGGTTAACACCTGTTTTGTTGCTACATATGAAGCCTCAGTTGCTCCTTTCTCGGCATCATAAATGTCATAAACACTTTCGCCAGCATAGTGGAGAAGAAGTGCACGTTTACGATCATCGTTTTCAATTTTCAGACCGACAAATAAGTTTTCGAGTCGCGAGACCCATCGTTCCCACCTGGGACCTGCATTGGACTTGTCACTGGCGTAATCAAACGTTGGGTAAGGTGGGAGACTACCTGCCATGCTTTTGCTTTAGTTTCGTTGTTTATCTCGTCGCCATTGTAATGTTCTAGAGGTTTAAGGCTTTCAGATGAAGACAAAAGATTTTCATAGTTTATTCCGGAAGCATGTGTGATAATAATAGTATACAAAACAAACAAGGAAACAGATATGAAATTACATAGACCTGTACTAAGAAAGATAACTCCAATTTTACAATGATAAAGAAGGATATTACAAGTTTGAATGTTCTTGTACTAAACAAAATAACACGTGTATCTTGGAATTTTAAATTATTTTCTTCGATCACATTTAATAATGCAGTTTTCTCATAATAAATACTAGACCGACAGAGGTTTTCTGATATTATCGGATCTTTATTGCATAAAAGAAAAAATCTTAAACGGGTTGAGTGAAACTACACAATTAACTTATACAATATGACAAAAACATTATCATTTTATTCATTCGTAAAATTAACATTATGGACCAATTTCTAATTCAAAATTGTGATCTTTCATATATTTAAATTTGGGACTTTGAAATTCAAAGTAATTTTCATAAAAATTTCACTTATAGTTTATGAAAAAAACAAGTGAAACTGCGAGCTACTGCTCACTGATGATACCCCAGCCCAAATACTGGACGGTAAACAGGAAGTTGTTGAGTGATGAATCTGAAAACGCATCACACGGTATATATAGCTGACTTATATAAACACTGAAACCAAATTTCAGAAATCCTTGTATTGTAGTTCCTGAGAAAATGTGACGAAAAATTTTCATGGGACGGATGGACGGACTGACGGACTGACAGACTGACGGATGGATGGATGGATGGACAGACAGAGGTAAACAGTATACCCACACTTTTTAAAGCGGGGTACAATAAGTTTAAATTGTTTGTCCATGTTAACATGTGCCCTCTCGATATCGTTTGTTTAGTTTTGTAGTTTGGTTACTGTATAATGGGCGTATAAAACCCCACCCCATCTCCTTTTATTCATCATAGACATAATTTGGTTCAAATAAAAGCAACAGATGTATAGTTTGCTAGAAAAATGTAAAATAAAGATTATTTTTTACTAGCTGCTACGTTTTGCAACTCTATGTAGACGTCTTAAATCAGTTGACTAGTGACGCCTCTTAAGATAATTATCCCCGACAGAGTCATCATCAACATATGGGAAAAGAGTCTAGGTTCTGTTTTGTAATTTATTATATCGAATGCCAGTTAAAAAGAGCAGTGGCTATATAAATTATATCTTAGGAACACACCAAAAATAAAAATGTATAAATGTACGGTTTGCCGAGTACGCTCACCAAATTTGGTTAAAAGGCTTTTTCTTCTTAGTCAATTAGTATATTGTGTTACTTCGTTTTTTACAAGCGCCTTCAAACAAACTATCGATATTAAGTTGAAACAAATATATATTAATTTGGATCTAAACCATGACAAATTTTATCAAAGCCATGACGAATTTCTAGACACTTATCTGAACCATGTCGAGCGCTTAACCAAACTATACCAATTTCGATATTTTGGTTATCCTGCGTTAATTTCTTACAAACCACAATTTCAATTTAGATCGTTTCACTTACAATATAGATTCAAACATGTTATTGGCCTCTTATTTGCTCATTTGAAAAGAACTGAGGCAATCGTTAGCGGAAGTAACCTTACTAATCCATGACCAACTTATCCAAACTATGACAAAATTACTGAACTAAACGCTTCTCGATATGACGACCTTACTACCCGTGAATATGTTAAATTGCAATTAGTGGAAATTAACTGCATCCAATTATATCGGTCCTGGTGATGAACTATCAGTCCCCGAATGTATCATCATCTCAGTAGTCAGTACTTCCGTAGTGACATGATTTATAACAAACATGTTTGAAATTGTCTGTTTATAAAATTATGAGTTATGAAGAAACTAAGCATACATTTACCTTAGGCAAAGACCACTGTAGATTGATTTTGGCTATTTTTTTAGGTCTTATTTTTTTGGTCATCAAGGTCTTAAACTGTTTCTGTTCTTATCCATCGTTGGCTTTCAAATGTTCGACTTAAAGCATTCCCGATGAAGGTGAATTAAAAAAAGCGCTTCGGACGCATGCAATTTATAAAGTGTTGTTTTCCATTTTCAGTGAGCACTGGTTTATCTTAAATAAGATACACAATATATTTAAAGTATGAAGTGTATGGTTGCCAATGAGACAACTCCCCACCAGAGAACAAATAACGTTGAAGTTTACAACTATAGGTCGCCAAACGGCCTTCAACAATGAGTAAAACCCATACCGCATAGTCAGCTATAAAAGACCCGGAAATGACAAATGTAAAACAATTCAAACGAGAAAAATAACGACCTAATTTATGTACAAAAATTAACAAAAAAAAGATATACAGCAACAAACGACAACCACTGAATTACAAGCTCCTGACTTTGGACAGGCCCATACAGAATGTGGCGGAGTTAAACATGTGTGAAGACAACAACCCTCAAAAATCATGTTTCTAAGACTAAAATATCATTCAGTACACATCAAACATCCAATGGATTTACTGTAAAGACGTCATTAACGTCATGATCGTGTGCAATGCCAAAATATAGGTATCGACAGATTGTAGAACCGTGAATGTGCATATGTTTATAACAGATATAGGAAGATGTGGTGTGAGTGCCAATGAGACAACTCTCCATCCAAATAACAATTTATAAAAGTAACCATTATAGGTCAATGTACGGCCTTCAACACGGAGTCTTGGCTCACACCGAACAACAAGCTATAAAGGGCCCCAAAAGTACTAGTGTAAAACCATTCAAACGGTAAAACCAACGGTATAGTATATATAAAAAACGAGAAACGAGAAACACGTATAAATTACATAAACAAACAACTACTGTACATCAGATTCCTGACTTAGGACAGGTGCAAACATTTGCAGCGGGATTAAACGTTTTAATGGTACCAAACCTTCTCCCTTTTTCTGAAACAATAG
Source organism: Mytilus coruscus (assembly GCA_017311375.1). Classification (NCBI taxonomy): domain Eukaryota; kingdom Metazoa; phylum Mollusca; class Bivalvia; order Mytilida; family Mytilidae; genus Mytilus; species Mytilus coruscus. The sequence continues at coordinate 104,881,998 of CM029595.1, read as the reverse complement.
TATAACATCACAACATAGAAAACACACGATAAAACATCAATTGGAAGGCTTAACTTAATCAAAACGTAAATTAACACACTATGAACGAATAAATTCGATCTGTGATACCTGAAAGTAAATACATAGTTAATAAAATATTAGGGACAAACATTCAAGGCCAAAAAGCAAACAAACAAGTCCAAATAAAGCCATGGCAAAACACTACCGCGAAATATTAAACCCTTAGAAAATAATCACTTTTGAAAAACCGGTTTTCATAATATATACAGGTAAATGAAAAATAACTTTGTCGTTTTAGGTATACTTTTTCTGTCTATATAAAATCTTCCAATAATTAGGAATACCAAGAAAGGTCTGTCATATAAATACCTAATTTAACACTAGATACATAAGGGTAAATATCAACAATAAAACTTCCTGTACAGATTAAAGGAGAATAATCTTGATGTTAATACAAATGTAGTACGAAGAAGTGAAAATTAGTAGATATTCCAAATAATCAAAGCTGGTATACAGACAAGATCCATATTAATATAAAATAACAAAAAGTATTAAAATAGTATCAACAGGTCGAATTAAAGAAAGTACGATTTGAGAGTACTCGCAGTTACTGACAGCTAGTTAAAAGCCAAAAACAATTAATGATAAAAATCATGCATCAGAGACTAAAATCAACTAAAACACATCCCAGGGATTTAGTATTTTAACGTCATGAACAGTCAGAGAAGACATGACTTGTGCAATGCCAAAAATAAATGTATCGACAGGTAGTAGGATAGTGAGGAGCTACTTCTTAAGAGATAAAATTAACGTGTGTGTCTCTAAACATCCCGCCTCAAAAGAAGATACAACTTAGTTATGTTTTAATTTGCTAATGACAAAATCGATATTAGTGCCAATGTAAACTATATTCAGAGATCTAATTACAATATTGGTACGATAACCCTTACTTATAAGTTTGTTTAAAGGTTCGATGAGTTTACACGGATCACATAGTGATTTCCTCGCTTTAAGTACAATATTACCGTAAAATTTAGGATGTGAAATACCATTTTAATAAGTTTTCTACAGGTACAGCCAAATTTACTAATCAAATTTCTTTTGAAAATATAAGGGCATACACTACAAGCACGGGGACACATTCTACTGCATCCACACAGCACGAGTAACAAACCCTGCAGTAAATAGTTATAGGAAGATGTGGTGTGAGTGCCAATGAGACAACTCTCCATCCAAATAACAATTTATAAAAGTAACCATTATAGGTCAATGTACGGCCTTCAACACGGAGCCTTGGCTCACAGGTCTTGATTTACTGATACCAAAATCAATATTAATACCAAAAAACAATATTCAAAATTTGATTACAGTGTTGAATTGGTGACCATGTAAAATAAGTTAATTTAATGGATCGATCAGTTCATACGGATCATATCTAATTTTTGGGCTCAGTAAAACTTAACATGTGTTATCTCGTTTGGAATAGTTTTTCTACAGGTACAGTCAAACTTCCAAACCAAATCTTTGTATCTATGAAAGAAACTAGTAAAGGTTTAAAGTAAACCGTTTTCTTAAAGGGATATTGTCTGTCAGTTTATCAAAAAAAAAAAAAATAAAAATGATTGGTCATAAATGCTGTGAAATCAGGAGTTATAATTATATTGAACTTAAATTATTTCGAAGTTTTGCCAATTATTCTGTATTTCGAGGTCTAAATATGTGTAACGATGTAAAATTGAATTCTTGTCAAGGATGACAAAAATTCGATTTAATCCCGCCTTATTCATATGAACTCCAGCTTGAACTCTATCGGAAATGGTTTCGCGCATGCTCATCCCGGTAAACAAAAACAAAAATGTCGGAAAATAGCAAATCTAACCGTGGAAGAAAGCGATCTTTAACGGATTCTGCAAGAAAGAGGAATAGAACAGCTCTATCATCTAGATGGAACAAAAGTAGAATTTACATAGGTGATCAGTTTGAACGCTGGAATGAATTGAAGGATATTTTGCGTGTGCAAACGCATGCCGAAGTGGCGAGAATTTTGATGGACAAGTAAGTTGTATCCACATGTTTCAAAATACTTATTTTTGCATTGCTCGGGATTATTTTTTGTACACTATTGAGAGAATTCAGAGGAACTAACAACAGTTCAACCATTTCAAGACACACGTTGTTCAAAGGTAACTAGATCGACTAGAAAGTCCGATGTACAATTCACGTAAATATAGTAAATTTAAAACCCTACAAGGTGAAATTATAATAAAAATATGATAAATAAAACAGAAAGACAACAACCCCTCCTAAATAGAGAAGCTGCACATACACCAATGACCTTTATGTACTCTCATTTTCTTAAATTTCATGCTATTTTAATGAAATATTGCAAACATGAAATATTCTGAGTGCATTTGAGTCTCAAAAATATATTAGAGGAAAATTGCCTTGAAATAAGGCTTTACCTTGAATATTAGTAGAGATCAAGCCACACTCAGTATTTTGGGGAGCTTTTCTGATTTTTCTCCTTATTTCATATATTGGCTATAAAAGAAAACACTTTTCTCAGTAATTCTTCAAGAAATATACTGTTATAAGTAAATGAAATGTTTTTTAAATCAATAACAAAATTATTTACTTAAAGGAACCATTATATGCCCTCTGGAACGCGGCGAAACTTAAGTGTTACGTAAGGACTTATTGAAACCTCCATGGAGTCAGTAAACTTTTATATGTATAGTTCATTCAGCTTGCACACTTCAATTACTCATTTAATATTCCATTTCTTACATAAATGTGATAGTTACCCCATAATTTTAATTTATTAGGCTAAAGGTTAAAATTTTGAGGGAATGAGAGGTTTAAATGGACCAAGAGGACCTTATAATGAAGACAAAGAGGTACACTAGGGCTTATCACCTTAGAGTCATCTTTTATATCTTTCAACTGTTCTTATGCAGATGAGATGACTATTTGATCATTTATTGGTAAATTTATTGGTCCACACTATATTCTATCATGATGTAGCGTGATTTTTCGAAGAAATTTTCCTCAAATCACTGAAGATGTCATCTTACATTATACTAAATTTCTCTCAAACTATTGAACTGATTTAAACAAAACTTGACAGTAATGCTTGAAATAACCAGTATTTCACAGAAAAATAATTCACTTTATTCAATAAAAATGTCTTCTTTAGAATTAATCACATATTTACATGTTTTCATTTTTGTGAATAAGTATTAACGAAAATACCGAAAACCAAGGTAAATTCAAAATTGGAAGTTCATAAAAACTGACAAAACCAAACGTTAGACTTTATCAACCAAGGAACGAGTGAAGGAATGGACAGATATCTGAACATAAAATCAACAAGTTCAATAACACTTTAAAGCACTTCTTTACTGACAACTGAGATATGAATGCAGATGAAATATAAATGGTGATTTATGCAAACAGACCAGCTTGTGTATTAATAACGGAAACACAGTAATGTTATATAGAACGGTCTATTGTAGGAAAATATTAATTTTGGTGTTAAATATGTACCGAATCGTACCACTGGTTTGTACTTACATGAGCAATACGACAGGTGTCACATGTGGAGCAGGATCTGCTTACCCTTCCGGAGCACCTGAGATCACCCCGGTTTTGTGGGGTTCGTGTTGCTCAGTCTTTAGTTTTCTATGTTGTATTTTGTATATTGTTGTTTGTCTTTTAGTCTTTTTTATGCCATGGCGTTGTCAGTTTATTTTCGACTAATTAGTTTGAATGTCCCTTTGGTATCTTTCGTCTTTTAAGGGAATAAACGACAGTATTATGAAGGACTTATATACTAGCGAAAGAAAATATATAATTTTACTAGCATGTAAATATACGTCCTTGGTATTATATTAACTTGTAATTTGAAACACCACCATATAGTTAAGTCGTTTTTCTTCTTAATGTATAAAGCAGTAGGGTAGCAAAGAAGTTTCAGTGCGAAGACGAATATTATTAGTTACATAGTGTTAGTGACCTAATACGATATATATGGGGTCAGTAAATTCCATGTATATCGTATTAGGTCACTAGCACCTATGTAACGAATTTGTCTTACCGACTTTCGTAACATGGTATTAACAGACTATTGGCCTATCAAAGTGATCGTCTTCAATTTCGTTAGTATTAAGAACCTACTCCCATTGGTCTATACATAAACAAATGTCAACAATAACAACTTATAAGCTTTAAATGTGTTTTATGAAATTATTTCAATCGTTCATCATCAATTTTTTCGTCTGTTGAAACCTTTAAGATTTTCCTCAAAACGTGTTGTTTTTATAAAGGGACGTAACACCACTACTAACCGTGTTGAAATAAGCCCCGCCTACTAACCCAATATGGAATATACACGGTCTCCACGCGGTTGCTTTTAACCAATCATATTCCTAGAAATGTATAGAGGTAGAAAATAATTACACAGACAAAAATATATTGAGGAGAAACTTAACACTTAAAAGTTTAGATATTGCATATTTATCCTCCTCCGGATATAAATTAAACAATGCATTGCGTCAAATCCACACAATTAAATATTTGGATAGTGCATCCATCAAATGTGCATATGTTAATATTGTACTTTAAGATATATTACACAATGTCTGAAAATGACCTAATTAAGGAATAATCAAGGTCAACTATGCATTTGTTTCCCGTCATCATTTGATTTCAACATTGTAGCCAGTATTAAAAATTTCAAGAAATTTGATGTTTTCTTTCGTAATGTTACTTTCATGTATAACAACATTCGGTTGTGTAATGTTGAAAATGAAACCCTGATTTGGTTGTACGGTAGGCATAAATGGTTAATAAACATGGAGTAACATACAGAGAGGTTGTACACTTTATTTGACTCCATTTGAAGCTCTGTTATTCCAATTCAAATCTATAGATATAAGGAAAGTTCAATCATTTTACGATCATGGATGTTTTCCTCAGGCATCATTGATTTACTTGTATAACAGCTATAATTACCGTCTCCTAGGGCCTTTTGTAGCCGACCCATGGGTTTTTCTTATTGTTGAAGGCCGTACGGTTGCCTATAATTGCTTACATCCACTCCATTTAAACTTTGGTGGATAGTTGTCTCATTGGCAATCATACCACATCTCCTTATTTTTATATTATAAGTTGAACGATGCGCAGTCTTCGGACTGAATGCTCTTACTACCTGATTGGAAGATATTACGAACTCTTTCATAGTAAAATCTGTTGATTGGTTGGGGCATTTCGAGACGTAGTAAATGTCGTTTAATCCCGCAAAAAAAAGTATATCTTGTCTGATCTTTATGCAGATGACAAAACACTGATTTGATAGCGATACGTATACAAAAATAGGTAAAATAACAAACCATAACACCGAACTCCAAGGAAAATTCTAAACAGAAAGTCCCTTATCAAACTATTGATATGCTTATGCGTTCAAGATTATTAATTGTACATGTAGTATACTAAAGTATTTAATTGAACAAAGCCAAAGACTACTGCTGCTTCTCCGCTAAGCATGCGCCATTCAATAAAAGAGCAAAGACTGGTCGACGTCTTGGAGTCAGAACAGGGTGACATTTCTAGCACGCTAAAACATCCGGCTCAGTGTGTCGGTCTTGAACAAAGTAGGGTCTATATTCATATCACATTACCAATTTTTCGTCCAGTTTATGCATTTGATTTGCCATTGAACACCCATCCATCCATATCTTAACAAAAACTGCTTTGTTGTTTAATACTGTCAGTGAACATTTCATTATATACGATAATTTCAGGCATTTTATCAAAGTCCTTTACATTTTTCCAGGAATTTTAAAATGTCTGAAAAAATAGTCAATATATGAAATGCCTGAATCTTTCAGCCGTTTTACAAAATGTATAATTTTTTCAGGCATTTAAAATATGCCGTAATTTAAAGTTACATATGTAACATATTCAAATATAAGACACTGCTTTGTTTTTAAGTAAATATATGTTCGGTATATTAAAAAATACTTACAGAAATAGGTAATATCTGTGCCAACCGCCAAATGCTACTCCACCATGAGCCGTCTCTGATGTTTTTTGGTGATGTTCAGCGAGAGCATCATATTTATTTGGCGATACACTCTGAAAAATTATATAGATCATCTGTTCATATCTGTTAAATAGATATCAGATTGACTTGAAGATTTAGTAAATATAAAAAATGCTGACAAACTTATTTGATGCTTATATATTATATTATATTTCTAATTCAATGTTATTCTAAATGAAAATTAAACCCTCTATAAAAAAAACTGGTCAAACAAGATCATTTCTAAGATGTATTTGTACCAGCAACAAAAATGTAACATATAGATTATAGATTGAAAATAAATTAAAAAAACAGAGAAAGAACTAATTGAAACCACAACGACGGAAAGCATTAATTTACATTTCTAACAAGTTATTCTGTAATTGTCAAATGTTTGTGAGTCGTTTTTGCCATAATAATATCTTCGATGTAGGCTATCACTTCAGCCATATTGTTTGGTAGGATTTATGATGCTTCACAATTTTCCTTGTCAACAGCAGCTATTCAAAACCGCATTAAAAAAAAGAAGGGTTTCAACTGGGATCTTAACCTATAATACATGAAAGACCTCTTCTCATACAACAGGAAATGGTACATTTTAAAAGTTTCCTAGAGTTTTATGTATTTAGAGACACATATATTTTGGATAAGTAAATGAACCGTCAGAAACTACTCTTTGATCAACCAGGCTATGCTATGTGATTTACTTAAAAAAAAAACACAATAAGTGCTTAGGCGTTGTTAGCAAAATGGATACCTATGTAGGATGTCCGTGAAACTGATTCACAAATGAAAGGTTTTCTATGTAATGGTTCTTGAATAAATTTATACCATTATTGTAGTCGATATCAAGGGGAACGACAATAAACTTCTCATTCGTGGTTTTGTTTAAGATTATTTCTAATTTCTGTATCTCTAAATAAAAATACTTTTTTTTCTATGCTATATAAATCTGTACATATTTAGGTCCTTTAAATAGCTGCAAAGCGACTAGAAAATGAAAGGATCTTCATAACTTTTGGTTCCTTTTTAGATCAAAATAAAAATTTTCGAATAAGTACTAAGATAATTTCTGGCGGAATGTAATATGATGATTCAGAGGCTATAAAAGACACTGTAATAAATAACAAAGAAATCGATAATAGTAAATACCTGTATACTATTAATGACTTTATCAAGTGAATAGAGGATCTCATACTTAAGACTTCAAACTTAGAAATTCTGACTTGCAATTACACTGTTAGGAGTAACAAGACGTGTCTCATGAGTGGAGCAGACAATGTTCGCCCAATAGTAGGTTTTTGTTGGGTTCGTGTTGCTCAATCTTTAGTTTTCTAAATTCTGTGAACTGTCATTTGTCTGTTCTTCTTTTTATTTTTAATATAGCCATGCATATTTTATTTACAACCACTGGATCGATGCCACTGCTGATGAAAGTTTCCTACCCAAGGGTATCACCAGCCCAGTACTCAGCCCTTCTGTGTTGACATGAATTATCATTGATATGATCATAATTATTAATTTACTCATAACAAAACATTCAGTTTTTCGAAATACTGATGATTTTTACTCCATGGTATAATACCTTAGCAGTATTTGGCAAAACCTTACGGAATTTGGGTCCTCAATGCTCTTCAACTTCGAATCTTTTTTAATCTTTTTACTCTTTTGATTCGAGTGTCACTGATGAGTCTTTTGTAGACGTAACACGTGTCTGGCGTTAAATCTTTGATGTCTTGTATATCTAATGGGCATATTTGCATTGTCTATCTTCCGTCAACTTGGGTTTTTTTTTTGTCTCCTTATTTTATAGTCGATATTGTAGACGCATTTACAATTTCGGGTATTTAGCTGAATTCGTCGTGAATGAACCTGATCTTCAAAGTTACCATAAACATAAAAGATAATACCAAAACTGCATATGATTGCAGGCAATCAGAATGAATTATAACGTCATTGGGGTTCTCGGTGTACCTGAAATAAGTACTTCGTAAAGATTTGAAGAACTTTTATATGACTTTATGTGGAATTGGCTATTTGCTATAGGCTATTTTGCTCCCCAAATAATGTTTTATACGTTTTTGTCATTCAATTGTTTGGGTTTAGCGAGGGCAGATCCATAAAAAATTTCCATATCCACCATGAAGTGTCGCTTCCTTACGAGAAATTAACTCTACCTATTTATATTGATTTTTATGTAATGCTTTAAAGATGACTTTATCACAGATCTAGTTAATTTGTAGATTCTTCACTTTTGTATTTGTTGATTGACACTTACGAATTGTTTTTAAGCATTTTTGATATCTTACCTAGCATTGATATACTGCGTTTTGCTCGCGTTATTCTATTACAAAGACAATGAATATAAAAATGAAGACATGGAGATACACAAAGAAAAGTCTTTGTTTTTTAACATTTAAATTTGATGATAATTGAGAAGTCTGATTTGAGGTTTAATTTGCCCTACAAGGAAACATATCTCAAAAAAAATTCTCTGATTTTCAGAGTCTAACGTTCAAAATTGTACATATTTAAATACAATATTGCAGTTTTGGTTAAAAAGAATTTTCATTGGTTTTACAGAAAAACAATGACAGAATGTTAAGTAAAATGGCAAAATTACGCAATGTTTTTACTATTTGACCTGAACATGCTTAGAAATAATATAGATTACAGTATTTACCCAACGGGTATAACGATAGACATAGACAAATAAGAGCAGTATAAAAAACAAACCAGCTGGTAAAAAGACAGAACATGAATTTAATTATTGACTTTGCGCATTAAGAAATTATCAAAGTAAAAGAATAAGGAATACTTCTATTTACTATCAATCTTGAATTCGATACTTACAGTGTCTCGCTTTAAGTCGTTAATGGCCTTATGATAATCATCCCTTTCCTGGTCAGTAAGCATTCTGTACTCTTTGCGCTGTCTTAGTTGAAATCTTGTCGTTTGTGGTTGTGACGTTGTTGTTGACAATTGTGGCTGAGTGGTTGTGGTTGAAAAACGTGGTTTGGTTGATAAATGTGGTTGAGAGGTGGTCGTTGATGTTTGTCGTTTTTTCATGTGTCTTTTGGTGGCTGTAGTCGTTAAAGTTCCCTTAAGTGGTGTAGGTGTTGAAGTACTTTGCTGTGACATTATTGTCGTTTGTGGTTCAGATCTTGTAATTGAATGAACACTTGCATGTAAAGGTGTCAAGCTTAATCGCTGCTGTGATTTTTCAACAAGTGACGCAAGCCAGTCGAATGTTTGTTTAGACACATTGTCACAAATTTGTCGATTCAACCACAGAAATTCTAACAAGCAAGTCGTGCTTATTTGTTCATCTGTCATAGGAAAGTATCGATCTCTTGTATGTAAACATCGTCTTAGACTTGTTGGGATCGATGTTCGTTTAACATCACAAATTACACAAACCAATAGTGAGATCAGAATCAAATATGTCTGAGAAAATAAAAAAAAAGAAGAAAAGAAAACATAACATTACATTTTTAGATAACAATGCATACCATAAATCAATTTTTAACAAACGGGTGTATCAAGCGGATCAAGAACCAAATTTCCCCGATTACTTGAGTTCACTTTCCTGTTATGAATGAATTCGTATGTCTCTTGCTCAATCTTAAGCAGTTTTGGAGCGGATTGTAAACTGTTTTTTATCTTTTTCTACTATTTTGTTTAAACCATGGTGATATTTTTAGCGATTAATGGTTTTTGCATCGTCGATTTTCAATATGATTTACAATTCAACGGAATTTAACCGCACTTGAAATAATAATGCCCTAGAATGGTCCATATTATTTTCATTTCCAAGGGCATAACTTAAAAGTGATGAATACTGATTTCAAATTCTTTTGAGATATTTCAGATTTGAAATGATGACTTCATTTCCATTTGAACAGGATGAGAAATCCAGGCATGAAAGCGCTCATTATTTTAGACGAAGGGTTGCGCTATAGTTCCATTTTCCTCCAGTCCAAAAACAAAAAACAAAACAAAACAAAAAAGATAAGAAAGAAAACAAAACGATAAGAAAGAACTATCCACTTTACTTCAAAACATCAAAAACAAACAGAAAACACCATTTCCAATTCTTATTTATTGACATTATTTTGGAAAATAAATTACTCTTCTTTATCTTTTTGAAACTATGATGATTAAGTATAAATTGTCTATTTTCCTTTTTTCAGATACTAGTACTATCCATGTGGATGATAATAAAATATATCAATGAATTCAATATTTAAGGTTTTGTAATGACTGCTGTGTTATTAATAAAATAGAGAATGGAAATGGGGAATGTGTCAAAGAGACAACAACCCGACCAAAGAGCAGAAAACAGTCGAAGGCCACCAATGGGTCTTCAACACAGCGAGAAAATCCCGCACCCGGAGGCGGACTTCAGCTGGCCCCTAAACAAAAATGTGTACTAGTTCAGCGAAAATGGACGTCATACTAAACTCCTAAACATATAAATGAACTAAAATTAAAAAACATACAAGACTAACAAAGGCCAGAGACTCCTGACTTTGGACAGGCGCAAAAATGCGGCGGGATTAAACATGTTTAGCGAGATCTCAGCCTTCCTCCTATACCTCTAGCCAATGTAGATTAAACAAACACATAGCAATACTCACAGTAAAACTCAGTTTAAAAGAAGTCCGAGTCCGATGTCAGAATAGGTAATAAAAGAACCTAAGCAAAATGACAATGATACATAAATTAACAAAGGTCTACTAGCAGTTACTGACATGCCAGATCCAGACCTCAATTAAACTGATTGAAAGATTATGTCTTCATCATATGAAAATCAAGCACAATCCTCCCGTTAACCACATTTTTAGAAGAAACAGAGAAGTATAGCCCCTTTTTGCTTTATTTGATTGAATAAGAAAAAATCTGAAAATTTCTGAAACTAAATGGCATGATCTGAATATACATAAAGATACAATATCAGAGAATGTTCGCAATTACTGAAAGCAAGTTCGTAGTACTTAATCAGCAAATATTCCGAACTATAATTTAATATCAATGATTCTACTTCATAGTAGATTGCATGCGGCAACGTTACTTACAGTCCAGAAAGACATGATATTGTGCAATGGAATATATATATATATCTGATTTCAATATAAAAAATAAAAAGAATCTTTTCTGTTTGCCTATACAGAAGCGAAATCAACACCAATACCCCCCGAAATTTGAAAAAGTCATAGGGATTGAATATTTACAATCTAATTATAACTTTCTTTTCATAAGTCTATTAGAATAAAGCAACAAACAATTTATATGACGATTTTTCTTCTTGTAAGCTTTACATTTTATGTAATTGTAAACAGAAACTTGTTGAAAAACACATTTTTAAAATGCATGTAGGTGAAATCCAACTTCCAATATAAATCTCTTCATTTGTTATCAAATTCAGTAAACGATTTGACCAAATTTATGATATCTGTATACAGACATGAAAATTTTATGTTCATTGAAATTCGAAATGCTTGCCGCTGTTATTTAAATTGTGCAACTCTTCGTTTGTGCAAGTTTCTTTATTTTATATTTAAGAGTAGTTCATTTTATATTTCAGGGCTAATTAAAAATAACGAACGACGCCTCCAAACACAAGAAGGGTAGTGATTCCTATGAGTCGACATTGCTACGAAGGCAAACAATATTTCATTGCCTTTCCATAAATGTGTATGTCATATAATATTTCATATATTAAAGAAAAAGAAAATCGTGATATTGTTACCTTTGAATTCATAGCTGTTCCCCGAAGTAAATTAATGGGAAAATTAAGATGAAAATTACCTTTTTTTATCTTAATGAGGTTAGTATTATACTTTGCATTGATTTTTTAAGTACCAAATTTCAACATGAATGTATTGGTTTATAGTATCTTTTCCACTTCATAAGGATGTTATGTATGCAAATTCGCTTAGAAAATGTTATTAATATTAAGTAGTATTACGAAACAAAAACAAAAGAAAGGACTGGTTACAATCGTTGCCGTATAGGGTTTCTGCACTTAGTCAGGCGATAGCCAAGGACATTGAACTGAGTCTAGAAAGAAACTACATGACTGGTTGTTACCAGCCGTTTCGTTTGTTACTTTTTTATTACATCTGACTTGTATGACGTTCATAATCAGAAAGTAGTATAATTTGCATTTTTAAGACAATTGCATAATAACAAAGAATAGGCACACAAAAAATGGTCCATACTGGTTTATGTACTTCGGTATTTGAAGATATTTAATCAATAATGGATTTTGCGTTAACATAAGCTCGTCTCTGTTCTTTAAGTTGTGTCCGTGACACCGAGTAAAATTATTGCTGATTTCTTTGTTACATATCAGTGACGTAGGAGTAAACTGAAAATTGTGTGTGTGAGGGTGGAAGTAGTAAAGATATCAGCCTAACATGAAAAACGTGTGTTGCTTGCTGTTGTAATCTATTCTTTTTCTGACTATATGCAGGTGATGTGGTATAGCTTAATGAATGGTAAACAAAAGAAACAACAGATGTCAAGGTTTTAAAAGAAATCAATTATACATGTCATCATAACACATGCAAGTTTGTATTTTTTTTTATGTCTATGGATAATTCCTCGAAGAGAGATGTATCACCAACATTTAACCGTTGTTCAACAGTTTGTTTGTGCAAGATTCTATATTTTATATTAAGTTGTAGTGATTTCTATATATCGCCATTGCTACGAAGGTAAACAATAATAAATCACCTATCCATACATGTGTATGTCACATACTGTTTTAAATATTAAAAGAAAAGAAAAGCATAATTCTTTTACCTTTAAATTCATGGCTGACTCCCCCGAAGTAAAGGAAAGAAATAAGATGCAAATTACATTTATATCTTAATAAGGTAAGTATTATTCTCTCAACTAAACTTTTTGTATCATAAGTCTAAATGAATGCATATTTACCATTTATGTATTGATATATTGTATCTTTTCTATTTAATAAGGATGTTATGTATGCAAAGTCGCTTGGAAAATGATGTAAATATTAAGTATAAGATACAGAAAAAAGGTAACAAAAGAAAAGGCTGGTAACAACCGTTGCCGTATAGTTTTTTTTCTGCACGAGTAGTCAGGTTAAGGTACGATGCGATAGCCGAGGACATTAACCTGACTACGAGTGCAGAAAAACAATACGGTAGGTTGTTACAAGCCCGTTTCGTTTGTTACTTTTTTTATGTCTGACTTGTACGACGTTTTTAATTAGAAAGTAGTATATTTTTTTAAAGACAATTGCATTATTACCAAGATTAGACACAAAAAAATGTCCATACTGGTTTATGTACTACGATGTTTGGAGATAATTTGTTTTTAATAAATTAGCGATTTTGCCTTAACACTAGCGCTTCCCTATTCTTTAAGCTGTATCCGAGTAAAATTATGGCTGATTACTTTGTTACATATCTATGACGTAGAGTAGACTTTAAACTGTGTGTGTGCGTGGAAGAGGGTTGTTTAGATGCCAGCCTATAGTGAAAATGTGCGTTATTACCAAGATTAGACACAAAAAAATGTCCATACTGGTTTATGTACTACGATGTTTGGAGATAATTTGTTTTACCAAGATTAGACACAAAAAATGTCCATACTGGTTTATGTACTACGATGTTTGGAGATAATTTGTTTTAATAAATTAGGGATTTTGCGTTCACACTAGCACTTCCCTATTCTTTACGCTGTATCCGAGTAAAATTATGGCTGATTACTTTGTTACATATCAATGACGTAGCAGTAGACTTTAAACTGTGTGTGTGCGTGGAAGAGGGGTCGTTTAGATGCCAGCCTATCGTGAAAAATGTGCGTTGTGTGGTGCTGTTATTTATTCATTTTCTGAAATAAAGGTGGGTGATGTGGTATAGCCCAGTGAATTCTAAATAAAAGAAACAACAGAGGTCAAGGTTTGAAAAGAAATAAGTTATACACGTCGTCATAAAACCTACAAGTTGGAAATCTTTGGATGCCTTGGAATGATTCTTCGGAGAGAGATGTATCACCCAACATTAACTGTTATGCAACTTTTTGCATGTGTAAGTGTCTTTATTTTATATTTAAGGGTAGTTTATTTTATATTTAAGAGCTAATTAGAAATAACGGATGACCCTTCTAAAGACAGAAGAAGGATAGTGATTCCTATGAGTAGACATTGCCATGAAGCAAACAATATTACATTACCTATCCATACATGTGTATGGCACATAGTTTTTAAATATAAAAGAAAAAGAAAATCATAATATTGTTACCTTTATATTCATAGTTGATTCCCCGAAGTAATAGAAAGTAATAAGACGAAAGTTCAATTTATATCTAGATGGGGTAATTATTATACTTAAAATGAACTTTTGTATCAAAAGGCTAAATGAATGCATACTTTAATATTTATGTATCTTTTTTATATTGTAAGGATGTTATGTATGCAAAGTAGCGTGGAAAATGTTGTAAATATTAATAGTACATGTGCAAATGTATAAAGTTTATAATATTCAGTTAATACGTCCATAAGTCTTAACAAAATATCCTGTTAGTTTCTGAATTATTCATGATAGACAATGCAGTGTCTGGTTTTCTTTACACAAGGTACACAAGGTACATTGTACATTTTGAGATTTCTTTTATTTTGTGAATTTTACTTATTGCTGCTGATACTGAGGTCAGTAAATTTATTGTCTTCAAAAATGTATAATACTGTAAACCTTAAAGGTTGCGTCATACATCTACTCGAAATGTACCTGCATTTATATAAAGTCAACGCCAATATACAATTTTTGGTTTAACACTGACCGTTCTGTATTCAATCAAAAAGAAAATCGTCCAGTAGAAATATTCATCGGTAAAGTTGTTTTGTAAATTGTGTATTTTTGTATACACGATAGAAACTTGTAAATTTTCAGCAAATATAAACTTCATTTGCATTCGCTTCGACACAACTGTTCTGAACTATGTTACAAACCTACATGATAACTTAATTGACTAAGCTACAGTATTGTTATAATACTAATTCACTGGTATTTGTATATCACTATGTGTCTTTCAAATTAATGTTTTTTTCTGAAGGCACAAAATACATTGGGACGAAACTAAACGACTACCTATTTCACTTAGGGTTATCCATAGTTTCCATGGGTGTATGTCTTTTTGATTTTATCAAAGGCACAAGGGAGATAATGCTTAACACAAGAAGGTTTGGAAGTGGTTGTGTAAACTGGTAAGGTTTGTTGTCTTATGGATTTTGAAAAAAGCATTAAGCTCATCCTTGACACTTAGTGACATCGACATTGTTTTTAATCTCTATTCCTATGTTACTCATGACGTGTTTAGGTTTTCCTACGCCATGCACTCTATCAATTGGACGAATGTATAACGAATATCATACGCATTTGCCCTTTTTTTAGTTGCATTCTCTCTGCAAGCAGAGAAATTTCAACAAAATACGTTCCATACACAGACAAAGCTTACTTGAGAATCGGACTTATCAGACATACACATACTGCTTTGTTCAAGATGATGTGACTTGTATTACATTTAAGTTATTTGTAAGCTAAGATTTTCTGTTTCATGCGATATAAACACATATTAAATGATTTTGTGCACAAAACATGGGTTTCTGGAATTACCGTTGCTAGAGCCCAACAGTTTTGAAAAGCCAAAAGATATATAAAAAAAAAAACACGTTGGAAAGTAAAAACATCAAAAGCGCTCAATAGAACATTGAAGACAGTCTACGGTTAACTTTGCCTGAGTTGATTTGCATCAATTACATATTTTTTGGAACCGAAAATTTACATACAAAATATATGATTTGAATCGAAACATTTAAGCAAGATACTGTAGCTCGGAATTTGTATTATTAACAATGCCTAAATAAGTTTTAAAAATATTCTAATATCATTACATAAATTCTAAGATGACACATACCATGACAACTTTCACCTTTGCGAATATCTAGGGCAACATTTTTTCTTAAAATACCTCATATTTCTTTTCATATGATATGAGGTATTAATCACAATAGTTGACATGGCAAACAGTGATCAAAATCAAAGAATATTCATTTTTTAGAAAATTTTACATAACATGAATAAATAAACTTTACAGGAATCTTAACAATTTTTTATATACCTGATCATCGACAACCAGTCTGATGACCACCTTGTATCGCTTTTATAACAACTTCTTGTTCTCAAATCATTAATAGAAAAATTATTCAAATTTCTAGACCTTTTAAATGGTTTAAATACGTATAAGCTCTTATCAGTGTTATTAAAATCTAAAGCATATTTTACTTAAATATATGCAATATAAACAATATTACGATGATAAAGATTAAATACATTGTAACAGATGTAGTAAACATGCATTTTGACTCCCTTTATTCGTAGCAAAGACTGTTGTATCTTCGATAATTGTGTAAAATGGGAATAATTCATAAGAGAAGTACTGTATCTAATTCATTATGCAACTGACTATCAACATGGCATTTAGATGTGGTATGATTGTCGGTGAGACAACTGTCCACCAGAGTCGTAAACAACTACAGGCCACTGTAATGCTGAATACTAGAGTATAATAACTATGATAATTTTATGTTTATTTTCTAAGGACAAGATTAATACACTAGAGTAGTACATAATATAATTATACACACTCAGGCTATCCTCTTATCCACTGAGAAGGTGCTACCGACAACGATTGATTACACAAACTATATCAATCAATCGTACTAATATAGATTGAGCTATATGAATCTACTAATACCCGGGGTCGAACTCAGCCTAATCATCATCTACCCCGCCGCCCATATTGAAATTCCGGAAGAGGAAGCATACCCTGCCCTAATTGAATTAATATGTGCAAATGTACCTGAATAGTCATGATATTTAGTCTTAGATACATGATTTTTTTATTAGTTGTTATTGGCTTTGAACTAGCTGTCAGTAACTGCGAGTACTCTCAGATCTGTACTTGGTGTCTTTTTTGTTGTTAGGGATGAGGGATGGATAAATACCCTGCCACGTCCGGTCTGTATTTTTGTTTGATGTTTTTCTGCTTTGTATCGATCTGATGAGTTAAATCTTTTCAACTGATTTTTATGGTTTGTTCTTATGTTTTGCTATTACACTACTGTCCCAGGTTAGGGGAGGGTTGAGCGCTCACAAACATGTTTAACCCCGCCACATTCTTTATGTGCCTGTCCCAAGTCAGGAGCCTGTAGTTCAGTGGTTGTCGTTGGTGCATGTCTGTCATATTTGTTTTTCGTAAATTGTTTTGTTATAAATTAGGCCGTTAGTTTTCTCAATTGAATTGTTTCATATTTTTTATGTCGGGGCCTTTTATAGCCGACTATACGGTATCGTTTGTTCTCATTGTTGAAGTCCGTACGGTTGCCTATAACTGATTACATTCACTTTATTTGAACTTTGGTGGATAGTTGTCTCATTGGCAATCATACCACATCTCCTTATTTTTATTTAGGTGTTATACCACCAAATCATAGTACGTCACATCCAATTTCATACGAAAAAGGGTCGAAAAAATATTCCTTCAATTTAACAGTTATAGGAAGTTAATCCTACATTTCATTGCAGAAAAAAAATGAATCATAAACATATATCTTGGCTGTTTCAAAGCACCAGTATTTTTTATTTGGTGTTTCTATAAAATATTTTGGAAACTTGAGGTTACATGGTTACTAAAGATTGTAAACAGGAAAAAAGGGGTGAAAATTTGATTGGTTAACTTCCAGTTATGATTTTTGTCTTATATTCAATGAAATGTAATGTGAAATTTTGTCTGTAATACTGGACAGGATAAAACTTTACTCATGCCAAGTATTTCTTTATTTGAAACAAAGACAAATTCTGCACAATGTTTTGAAAAGTGCCAATTTAACAAAGACTAATAGGGGAAAATCAATGGTGGTATTACTCCTAAATAGAAAGCTGCACATACACCAATGACCTTTTATGTACTCTCATTTTCTTAAATTTCATGCTATTTTAATGAAATATTGCAAACATGAAATATTCTGAGTGCATTTGAGTCTCAAAAATATATTAGAGGAAAATTGCCTTGAAATAAGGCTTTACCTTGAATATTAGTAGGTAGATCAAGCCACACTCAGTATTTTGGGAGCTTTTCTGATTTTTCTCCTTATTTCATATATTGGGCTATAAAAGAAAACACTTTCCTCAGTAATTCTTCAAGAAATATACTGTTATAAGTAAATGAAATGTTTTTAAATCAATAACAAAAATTATTTACTTAAAGGAACCATTATATGCCCTTCTCTGGAACGCGGCGAAACTTAAGTGTTACGTAAGGACTTATTTAAACCTCCATGGAGTCAGTAAACTTTTATATGTATAGTTCATTCAGCTTGCACACTTCAATTACTCATTTAATATCCCATTTCTTACATAAATGTGTGATAGTTACCCCATAATTTTAATTTATTAGGCTAAAGGTTAAAATTTTGAGGGAATGAGAGGTTTAAATGGACCAAGAGGGACCTTATAATGAAGACAAAGAGGTACACTAGTGGGGCTTATCACCTTAGAGTCATCTTTTATATCTTTCAACTGTTCTTATGCAGATGAGATGACTATTTGATCATTTATTGGTAAATTTATTGGTCCACACTATATTCTATCATGATGTAGCGTGATTTTTCGAAGAAATTTTCCTCAAATCACTGAAGATGTCATCTTACATTATACTAAATTTCTCTCAAACTATTGAACTGATTTAAACAAAACTTGACAGTAATGCTTGAAATAACCAGTATTTCACAGAAAAATAATTCACTTTATTCAATAAAAATGTCTTCTTTAGAATTAATCACATATTTACATGTTTTCCGTGCATTTTTGTGAATAAGTATTAACGAAAATACCGAAAACCAAGGTAAATTCAAAATTGGAAGTTCATAAAAACTGACAAAACCAAACGTTAGACTTTATCAACCAAGGAACGAGTGGAAGGAATGGACAGATATCTGAACATAAAATCAACAAGTTCAATAACACTTTAAAGCACTTCTTTACTGACAACTGAGATATGAATGCAGATGAAATATAAATGGTGATTTATGCAAACAGACCAGCTTGTGTATTAATAACCAAAACACAATAATGTTATATAGAACGGTCTATTGTAAGAAAATATTAATGTTGGTGTTAAATATGTACCGAATCGTACTTATCACCGGGTTTGTACTTACATGAGCAATACGACAGGTGTCACATGTGGAGCAGGATCTGCTTACCCTTCCGGAGCACCTGAGATCACCCCCGGTTTTGGTGGGGTTCGTGTTGCTCAGTCTTTAGTTTTCTATGTTGTGTTTTGTATATTGTTGTTTGTCTTTTGGTCTTTTTTTATGCCATGGCGTTGTCAGTTTATTTTCGACTAATGAGTTTGAAAGTCCCTTTGGTATCTTTCGTCTCTCTTTTAAGGGAATAAACGACAGTATTATGAAGGACTTATATACTAGCGAAAGAAAATATATACATTTTACTAGCATGTAAATTATACGTCCTTGCATGGTATTATATTTACTTGTAATTTGAAACACCACCATATAGTTAAGTCGTTTTTCTTCTTAATGTATAAAGCAGTAGGGTAGCAAAGAAGTTTCAGTGCGAAGACGAATATTATTAGTTACATAGTGTGCTAGTGACCTAATACGATATATATGGGGTCAGTAAATTCCATGTATATCGTATTAGGTCACTAGCACCTATGTAACGAATTTGTCTTACCGACTTTCGTAACATGTGGTATTAACAGACTATTGGCCTATCAAAGTGATCGTCTTCAATTTCGTTAGTATTAAGAACCTACTCCCATTGGTCTATACATAAACAAATGTCAACAATAACAACTTATAAGCTTTAAATGTGTTTTATGAAATTATTTCAATCGTTCATCATCAATTTTTTCGTCTGTTGAAACCTTTAAGATTTTCCCTCAAAACCGTGTTGTTTTTATAAAGGGACGTAACACCACTACTAACCGTGTTGAAATAAGCCCCGCCTACTAACCCAATATGGAATATACACGGTCTCCACGCGGTTGCTTTTAACCAATCATATTCCTAGAAATGTATAGGAGGTAAGATAAAATAATTACACAGACAAAAATATATTGAGAGGAGAAACTTAACACTTAAAAGTTTAGATATTGCATATTTATCCTCCCTCCGGATATAAATTAAACAATGCATTGCGTCAAATCCACACAATTGAATATTAGGATAGTGCATCCATCAAATGTGCATATGTTAATATTGTGTACTTTAAGATTTATTACACAATATCTGAAAATGACCCAATTAAGGAATAATCAAGGTCAATTATGCATTTGTTTCCCCGTCATCATTTGATTTCAACATTCGTAACCAGTATCATTAAAAATTTCAAGGAAATTCTGGTATTTTCTTTCGTAATGTTACTTTCATGTATAACAACTAATTCGGTTGTGTAATGTTGAAAATAAAACCCTGATTTGGTTGTACGGTAGGCATAAATGGTTAATAAACATGGAGTAACATACAGAGGTTGTACACTTTATTTGACTCCATTTAAAGCTCTGTTATTCCAATTCAAATCTATAGATATAAGGAAAGTTCAATCATTTTACGATCATGGATGTTTTCCTCAGGCATCATTGATTTACTTGTATAACAGCTATAATTACCGTCTCCTAGGGGCCTTTTGTAGCCGACCATACGGTATGGGTTTTCTTATTGTTGAAGGCCGTACGGTTGCCTATAATTGCTTACATCCACTCCATTTAAACTTTGGTGGATAGTTGTCTCATTGGCAATCATACCACATCTCCTTGTTTTTATATTATAAGTTGAACGATGCGCAGTCTTCGGACTGAATGCTTTCTTACTACCTGATTGGAAGATATTACGAACTCTTTCATAGTAAAATCTGTTGATTGGTTGGGGCATTTCGAGACGTAGTAAATGTCGTTTAATCCCGCATAGTGTCGAGTTTGAACTCTCTATTTTAGATATTAAAAGTTGCATCGCGATCAATCATGCATATCGGTACACCGGAACATTATACATTATTCTATATATAGCCGAAACTCCTGTAATCTATAAAACGCACACGTGATCATTCCACATTTTATCCAGTCCTCTTTGTTATTAATGTTTAGACTAATTAGAGACATTATAGTTGAAACTTATATAATTACCTAGTGACACACCGCGCATGCTTTTTCCTCGGTTATACAAATTGATAAGATAATCCGAAGATAACAATTAAATTGAAAACGGATATAAACAAATCATTTTTTTCCATTAATATCAATATTGATACGGGAATAATTTAGAGGATCGTTTGCGCTTGGCTAGACGATGCCCTAGCTATCTTACCGTGGCAAGATAGCAGAATGTGAAGAACATAAAACGAGGGATAATAATAAGAAGAAATCAAAGTACTAACGTGCTGTTTACTCGGTTGAACCCTAGATCTGATGGCTGGCGAATAAATAAAAATGTTCTGTCTCCATGTAGACTACTAGCAGTTGCCTTTTCAAGTCAAATATCAAGCATTTCGTCCACATTCAAGACGTTAACACTCTAGTATTTAACATTAAAAATAATTGTCTAGGTTTTGTGGGGATAAAGGGTCAAAAGGATAACAAAAAGTTAAATATGTTTTACACTGTCTGCAGACTGGATTGCTTGTGTAATCAATATGCTTTAGTTGCCTTTTCCTTAAAACTTCACAGCGTAAACCTTTTTGTTCTTAAATTGTTTTAGATATTTCTAATTAACTCACTTTTATTAGAACTTTCTATTTACTTACATAACGTTTTCAGAATGATCATAACAAAGATGAGTAATTTAAACATCTAGCTTTATGTAGAAGTTTCCGTTTGAGTATATATATAAGTATGCAGACCCTAAAGACATAGATAGACATAGACATCGATAGACATTAATATTCTCAGCAGTTGGATTGACATTTTTATTTACAAACTACAACATACTAGATTGTGACCTATTGGACGTGATATTCTGCGTGGATTCCCGAGAAGATTTCCAGATAAAGAAAAGAAAAAAGATTGTACATATATTTTGACAGTTAAGTTGACATTTCTTTTTGTGTAATACTTCTTGTAAACTTGTGTATAATAAATCTTGTTAAATTTTATTATTGATTTGTGTCTTTTGTTGGCTACAATTAAAAGGCGATTTTTTGGCGTAACAATAAAAAATTTTGGTTTAACACTTACCGTTCTGTATTCACTCAAAAAGAAAATCGTCCAGTAGAAATGTTCATCGGTAAAGTTGTTTTGTAAATTGTGTATTTTTGTATACACGATAGAAACTTGTAAATTTTCGGCAAATATAAACTTCAATTGCATTCGCTTCGACACAACTGTTCTGAACGATGTTACAAACCTACATGATAACTTAATTGACTAAGCTACAGTATTGTTATAATACTAATTCACTGGTATTTGTATATCACTATGTGTCTTTCAAATTAAAGTTTTTTTCTGAAGGCACAAAATACATTGGGACGAAACTATACGACTTCCTATTTCACTTAGGGTTATCCATAGTTTCCATGGGTGTATGACTTTTTGATTTTATCAACGGCACAAGGGAGATAATGCTTAATACAAGAAGGTTTGGAAGTGGCTGTGTAAACTGGTAAGGATTATTGTCTTATGTATTTTGAAAAAAAACATTAGACACTTAGTGACATCGACATTGTTTTAATCTCTATTTCTATGTTAGTCATGACGTGTTTAGGTTTTCCTACGCCATGCACTCTATCAATTGGACGAATGTATAACGAATATGATACGCATTTACCCTTTTTTTAAGTTGCACATTCTCTCTGCAAGCAGATAAATGTCAACAAAATACGTTCCATACACAGACAAAGCTTACTTGAGAATCGGACTTATCAGACATACACATACTGCTTTGTTCAAGATGATGTGACTTGTATTACATTTAAGTTATTTGTAAGCTAAGATTTTTCTGTTTCATGCAAGATATAAACACATATTAAATAATTTTGTGTACAAAACATGGGTTTCTGGAATTACCGTTGCTAGAGCCCAACACTTTTGAAAATCCAAAAGATATGTAAAAAAAACGTTGGAAAGTAAAAACATCAAAAGCGCTCAATAGAACATTGAAGACAGTCTACGGTTAACTTTGCCTGAGGGATTTGCATCAATTACATATTTTTGAGAAGAATTTACATACCTCATATTTCTTTTCATATGATATGAGGTATTAATCAAAATAGTTGACATGGCAAACAGTGATCAAAATCAAAGAATATTCATTTTTTAGAAAATTTTACATAACATGAATAAATAAACTTTATAGGAATCTTAACAATTTTTTATATACCTGATCATCAACAACCAGTCTGATGACCACCTTGTATCGCTTTTATAATAACTTCTTGTTCTCAAATCATTATTAGAAAAATTATTCAAATTTCTAGACCTTTTAAATGGTTTAAATACGTATAAGCTCTTATCAGTGTTATTAAAATCTAAAGCATATTTTACTTAAATATATGCAATATAAACAATATTACGATGATAAAGATTAAATACATTGTAACAGATGTAGTAAACATGCATTTTGCCTCATTTTATTCGTAGCAAAGACTGTTGTATCTTCGATAATTGTGTAAAATGGGAATAATTCATAAGAGAAGTACTGTATCTAATTCATTATGTAACTTACTATCAACATGGCATTTAGATGTGGTATGATTGTCGGTGAGACAACTATCCACCAGAGTCGTAAGCAACTACAGGTCACTGTAATGCTGAGAACTAGAGTATCATAAATATAATACACATAAATTTATGTTATTTTCTCAGGACAAAATTAATACTTTAGAGTAGTACATAATATAATTATACACACTCAGGCTATCCTCTTATCCACTGAGAAGGTGCTACCGACAACGATTGATTACACAAACCATATCAATCAATCGTACTAATATAGATTGATATATATGAATCTACCAATACCCGGGGTCGAACTCAGCCTAATCATCATCTACCCCGCCGCCCATATTGAAACTCCGGAAGAAGAAGCATATCCTGCCCTAATTGAATTAATATGTGCAAATGTACCTGAATAGTCGTGATATTTTAGTCTTAGGTACATGATTTTTTTATTAGTTGTTATTGGCTTTGAACTAGCTGATAGTAACTGCGAGTACTCTCAGATCTGTACTTGGTGTCTTTTTTTGTTGTTAGGGACGAGGGATGGATAAATACCCTGCCACGTCCGGTCTGTATTTTTGTTTGATGTTTTTTCTGCTTTGTATCGATTTGATAAGTTAAGTCTTTTCAACTGATTTTTATGGTTTGTTCATATGTTTTGCTATTACACTACTGTCCAAGGTTAGGGGAGGGTTGAGCGCTTACAAACATGTTTAACCCCGCCACATTCTTTATGTGCCTGTCCCAAGTCAGGAGCCTGTAGTTCAGTGGTTGTCGTTGGTGCATGTCTATCATATTTGTTTTCGTAAATTGTTTTGTTATAAATTAGGCAGTTAGTTTTCTCAATTGAATTGTTTCATATTTTTCATGTCAGGGCCTTTTATAGCCGACTATACGGTATCGGTTTTTTTCTCATTGTTGAAGTTCGTACGGTTGCCTATAATTGATTACATCCATTTTATTTGAACTTTGGTGGATAGTTGTCTCATTGGCAATCATACCACATCTCCTTATTTTTATGTAGGTGTTATACTACCAAATCATAGTACGTCACATCCAATTTCATACGAAAAAGGGTCGAAAAAAAATATTTCTTTGAATTTAACAGTTATAGGAAGTTAATCCTGCATTTCATTGCAGAAAAAAAATTGAGTCATAAACATATATCTTGTAGTTTCAAAGCACCATTCTTTTTTTATTTGGTGTTTCTATAAAATATTCTGGAAACTTGAGGTTACATGGTTACTGAAGCTTGTAAACAGGAAAAAAGGGGTGAAAATTTGACTGGTTAACTTCCAGTTATGGTTTTTATCTTATATTCAATGAAATGTAATGTGAAATTTTGTCTTTAATACTGGACAGGATCAAACTTTACTCATACCAAGTATTTCTTCTTTATTTGAAACAAAGACAAATTATGCACAATTTTTTGAAAAGTGTCAATTTAACAAAGACTAATGGGGAAAATCAATGGTGGTGTTACTCCTAAATTGGGAAGCTGCACATGCACCAATGACCTTGTATGTACTCTCATTTTCTTAAATTTCATGCTATTTTAATGAAATATTGCAAACATGAAATATTCTGAGTGGGTTTGAGTCTCAAAAATATATTAGAGGGAAAATTGCCTTGAAATAGGGCTCTACCTTGAATATAAGTAGGTAGACCAAGTCACACACAGTATTTTGGGAGCTTTTCTGACTTTTTCTCCTTATTTCATATACTGGGCTATAAAAGAAAACACTTTCCTCAGTAATTCTTCAAGAAATATACAGTAATAAGTAAATGAAATGTTTTTAAAGCAATAACAACAAATTATTTACTTAAAGGGAACCATTATATGCCCTTCTCTGGACCGCGGCGTAAACTTAAGTGTTACGTAAGGACTTATTGAAACCACTATGGAGTCAGTAAACTTTTATATGTATAGTTCATTCAGCTTGCACACTTCAATTACTCATTTAATATCCCATTTCTTACATAAATGTGTGATAGTTACCCCATGATTTTAATTTATTATGCTAAAGGTTAAAATTTTGAGGGAATGAGAGGTATAAATGGACCAAGAGGGACCTTATAATGAAGACAAAGAGGTACACTATTGGTGTTTATCATCTTAGAGTCATCTTTTATATCTTTCAACTGTTCTTATGCAGATGAGATGACTATTTGATCATTTATTGGTGAATTTATTGGTCCACACTATATTCTATCATGATGCGGCGTGATTTTGATTTTTCGAAGAAATTTTCCTCAAATCACTGAAGATGTCATCTTACATTATACTAAATTTCTCTCAAACTATTGAACTGATTTTAACAAAACTTGACAGTAATGCTTGAAATAACTAGTATTTCACAGAAAAATAATCACATTCACTTTATTCAACAAAAATGTCTTCTTTAGAATTAATCACATATTTATATGTTTTCCGTGCAATTTTTTGTGAAGAAGTATTAACGAAAATACCGAAAACCAAGGTAAATTCAAAAATGGGAAGTTTATAAAAAACTGACAAAACCAAACGTTAGACTTTATCAACCAAGGGAACGAGTGGAAGGAATGGACATATATCTGAACATAAAATCAACAAGTTCAATAACACTTTAAAGCACTTCTTTACTGAGACATGAATGCAGATGAAATATAAATGGTGATTTATGCAAACAGACCAGCTTGTGTATTAATAACCGAAACACAATAATGTTATATAGAACGGTCTATTGTAGGAAAATATTAATTTTGGTGTTAAATATGTACCGAATCGTACTTATCACCGGGTTTGTACTTACATGAGCAATACGACAGGTGTCACATGTGGAGCAGGATCTACTTACCCTTCCGGAGCACCTGAGATCACCCCCGGTTTTGGTGGGGTTCGTGTTGCTAAGTCTTTAGTTTTCAATGTTGTGTTTTGTATATTGTTGTTTGTCTTTTAGTCTTTTTTTATGCCATGGCGTTGTCAGTTATTTTCGACTAATGAGTTTGAATGTTCCTTTGGTATCTTTCGCCTCTCTTTTAAGGGAATAAACGACAGTATTATGAAGGACTTATATACTAGCGAAAGAAAATATATACATTTTACTAGTATGTAAATTATACGTCCTTGGTATTATATTTACTTGTAATATTTGAAACACCACCATATAGTTAAGTCGTTTTTCTTTTTAATGTATAAAGCAGTAGGGTAGCAAAAAAGTTTCAGTGCGAAGACGAATACAAATAATTACACAGACGAAAAATATATTCAGAGGAGAAATTTAACACTTAAAAAGTTTAGATATTGCATATTTATCCTCCCTCCGGATATTATATTGCGTCAAATCCACACAATTAGATATTTGGATAGTGCATCCATCAATTGTGCATATGTTAATATTGTGTACTCTAAGATATATTACACAATATCTGAAAATGACCCGATTAAGGAATAATCAAGGTCAATTATGCACTTGTTTCCCCGTCATCATTTGATTTCAACATTCGTAGCCAGTATTATTAAAAATTTCAAGGAAATTCTGATGTTTTCTTTCGTAATGTTACGTTCATGTATAACAACTAATTCGGTTGTGTAATGTTGAAAATGAAACCCTGATTTGGTTGTACGGTAGGCATAAATGGTTAATAAACATGGAGTAACATACAGAGGTTGTACACTTTATTTGACTTCATTTGAAGCTTTATTATTCCAATTCAAATCTATAGATATAAGGGAAGGTTCAATCATTTTACGATCATGGATGTTTTCCTCAGGAATCATTGATTTACCAAACGCGTGCTTTAAGATCTATTATACATTATTTCCTGTATAACAGCTATAATTACCGTCTCCTAGGGGCCTTTTGTAGCCGACCATACGGTATGGGTTTTTCTCATTGTTGAAGGCCGTACGGTTGCCTATATTTGCTTACATCCACTCCATTTAAACTTTGGTGGATAGTTATCTCATTGGCAATCATACCACATCTCCTTATTTTTATATTATAAGTTGAACGATGCACAGTCTTCGGACTGAATGCTTTCTTACTACCTGATTGGAAGATATTACTAACTCTTTCATAGTAAAAGTCTGTTGATTGGTTGGGGCAATTCGAGACCTAGTAAATGTCCCCGCATAGTGTCGGGTTTGAACTCTCTATTTTAGATAATAAAAGTTGCATCGTGATCAATCATGCATATCGGTACACCGGAACATTATACATTATTCTATATATAGCCGAAACTCCTGTAATCTATAAAAACGCACACGTGATCATTCCACATATTTTATCCAGTCGCTCTTTGTTATTAATGTTTAGACTAAGAGACATTATAGTTGAAACTTATATGATAACCTAGTGACACACCGCGCATGCTTTTTTCCTCCGTTATACATATTGATTCTTAGTAAGATAATCCGAAGATAACAATTAAATTGAAAAACGGATATAAACAAATCAATTTTTTTCGATTAATATCAATATTGATACGGGAGGGGTTTGCGCTTGGCTAGACGATGCCCTAGCTATTTTATCGTGGCAAGATAGCAGAATGTGGAGAACATAAGACAAGGGGATAATAATAAGAAGAAATCAAAGTACTAACGTGCTGTTTACTCGGTTGAACCCAAGATCTGATGGCTGGCGAATAAATAAAAAAATGTTCTGTCTCCATGTAGACTACTAGCAGTTGCCTTTTCAAGTCAAATATCAAGCATTTCATCCACATTTAAGACGTTAACATACTAGTATTTAACATTAAAAAAAAAAAAATTGCCAAGGTTCTGTTGGGATAAAGGGTCAAAAGGGATAACAAAAAAAGTTAAATATGTTTTACACTGTCTGCAGACTGGATAATACATTTAATGGATGCATTTCGATCAGACGTGGTTGTGTTTAAAAAGACACCCTACCCCAATACAAGACTGGAGAAGTTTAAGTGACTATATTTCTACACTCATGCGACTCTTGCTTGTGTGATTAGTATGCTTTGGTTGCCTTTTCCTTAAAACTTCACAGCGTAAAACCTTTTTTGTTCTTAAATTGTTTTAGATATTTCTAATTAACTCACTTTTTCTAAATCATGCCATGACCCCAACAATTCATAACATATTGATGTAATTTCTACCATGTTTATAATAGCAACTGATTTATTTGTCTTGGTGAATTGTTCAAACAGAATAGGTAAATCACAGAAGCATAATTATATTGGTTCGCTTACTTTAATCAGTAGTTGATCAAGAAACTATTAAAAAGGGGGAGTAGTTACGTGTTCATAAAGGGAGGAGGTAGGAGCCAAACCTTCTATAAATACTAAATATTTATATTTAATACTTTTATAAGAATAAGGAGATAATTTGTTAAAAGTCAACGGGTCAGCAATCTAACATAAAAGATTAACATGCATAGACATCTATTGACTATTTACGATATTCAAAATTCAGTCTATTGGAAATATCTCTTGGTTTATCTTAAGTCAGAAATTGAAATTAAGTGCCTGTTAAACATTAAGGGCGTTGGTTCAAGGGACAAAACTGACTTACTTCTATAATATTTTGACTATAGAAAAGTTTTTGTTTGTTTTCCACTTTTAGAATCACCCTCAACACAAACACACACACACATACATAACACATTTTCAGTCTATTCCGTATATTGAAATAGAAAACAGTTATCTATTACAGCGATCCCTACCGCATATTATATAGAAAATGCCCTCCCAGAGTATAGGCCTAGCATGTCAATGCTCAAAACCTAAAACTGTTTTTTATGTTGAGGAAAGTGGGCTTTCTCTCTGTCAAAATACAAAAGAAACATTGCCCAAGGTCAGCAACTGAAAGCATTAAGAAATGCATCTATTTTTACCATCCAAATGCATCGTTGACATTCTTAAATTGTATGCATGATAGTAACCATTCCCGAATGTGAGCGTTAAAATAGTTAGATCATGTTCCTGAAATGTTTTTACGTGCAACAATATGTGAGAAATTACTTAATGGATTAGCACTGATGAACGTGTATTATATATTTATACGCTGATATGATAGTTTACACTTTTCGGGCATCATAATAATGTGATATGATCAGAATATAAACACTGCTTTGTACCGAACCTACACACTAAACCTGATTCTTTACACGCACGTTTTTTCCACAGGTAGACATGTCAGCCTACGCGGACACATTATTCCGACTCTGAGTCGACCTGCATGTCTATGCTCTTACTCCTAAATGCCGCGTACCTATAGCGGAGAAGCAGCAAAGGCGTATTACCAAGTCTTTGGGTCGACTCGGCCGGGGTTTGAACCCTCGACTTTCCGCACTCGAGAGCACGCTACAAAAAGAACACGAGGCGGTCAATAAATTTTTAAACCATGTGTTACCATTTATTTTGTAACTATTTATAACGAACTTAATATCAACTAAAAAATTGAAATATTTTGAAAGTTCGTTTTGGTGACACACCCTGAAAAATTTCTGGATCCGTCCCCGCTGATCCTTACAAGCATGTGACAAACACAAAATAAGTAAGAGGAAAGTGCTTTACTTCTGTTTTCTTCACGTTTACTTGAAATAATTTTATTTATGTTATCAAACATTAGTTCTATAAAATGATATCATCAGCAAGCTATGTATTGGGCTCTGTGTATTGTGTATATCATATACTAATGAATAGATTATTTACAATCATGAGATGAGAGTTATATTGTCTCCGTAGTTTTATCACTAAGAGTAACCCGAATACTGTCAGTCGTTATATTCCGCCGATCTCCTATTGATTTTCGATTGCTTCATTAACCTAGATATGCTGTAGGCTGCTAGAGAGCGCAGAATTATTCGAGTTCAACTAGTGATAAATAAATTTCATTGAAACAAGTCGTGACATACTACAACTCTTGGAAACTGGATTTAAATTTAAAAACATATATAGGCTTATAATGATTACTTAAAAATACGGACGCACACATCACCCCCAGTTTTGGTGGGGTTCGTGTTGCTTAGTCTTTAGTTTTCTATGTTGTGTCTTCTGTACTATTATTTAAAATTGAGAATGGAAATGGGGAATGTGTCAAAGAGACAACAACAGAAGGTCACCAATAGGTCTTCAATGCAGCGAGAAATTCCCGCACCCGGAGGCGTCCTTAAGCTGGCCCCTAAACAAATATATATACTAGTTCAGTGATAATGGACGTCATACTAAACTCCAAATTATACACAAGAAACTAAAACTGTTTGTCTTTTTATTTTTAGCCATGGCGTTGTCAGTTTATTTTCAATCTATGAGTTTGACTGTCCCTCTGGTATCTTTCGTCCCTCTTTTATAATGTCTTTGAAACAATTATTCTATAAGAACTATTGTACAAAATAAATGCATTCAGTTTCATGTATTAATCCCATGTTAACCGTAATAGTTTGGCGTTAACAGTTACATGTATGCTGATAAGAAGTGAAACCTGACCGGTCGATGCTATAAAAAAAACTAGTGATATAATTCAAAAGGCAGATAACTCTAAAGTATTACGTCCGTCATATATTGTTATACAAGGAACATGCATATGCATATAAATCTTAAAATTCATCCGCTTGCATTATTGGTACTAAGATGACCCATGTTATCTAGGTACCTGTTCGTTATTATGATAGTCATGATTTTTAATTATATATATATATATATAAGTCTAAATCGAAAACAACGTTCAAACCTATGATTGCGTTGGATAAAAACCGCAATTTTTATACGTGTGCATGCAAAACAAATTTCTTGTTAGAGGGGTCTAACTACAGCACAAACAACATTTTCCAAAAGACCAAAAAAGTGAAAAAGTATATTTTAACAAAACGCATTTGACTAACAGGTCGAACAACAAATGTTCTTACACCCTGCCGACTGCCATTGGCGATTGCCAAATAAACGGATCACCAGGTGTAATAAATGGATCTTATTTATAAATTAATACCAAACAGAAAACAATAAACTTGCGGCAAAGATGGTATACCGCAAACAAAAGGTGCAAAGATTTTTGTACACCATATCCGGATTTCGACAATTAATGTCTCTTCAGTGATGTTAGGAATCGAAACGGTATTTGGAAGGCCATAAAATTAACCTCAATTTAGGATAGACTCTTGAATTTTGAAGAGTCGAAATAGGATGAACGGATCATATAAACCCAAAGGCAAATATAATACAAGCCCAAACGAAAAAATATAAACAAGTCTAAATTGAAAACAACGTATAAACCTATGATTGCGTTGGATAAAAACCGCAATTTTTATAAGTGTGCATGCAAAACAAATTTCTTGTTAGAGGGGTCTAAATACAGCACAAACAACATTTTCCAAAAGACCAAAAAAGTGAAAAAGTATATTTTAACAAAACGCATTTGACTAACAGGTCGAACAACAAATGTTCTTAAACCCTGCCGACTGCCATTGGCGATTGCCAAATAAACGGATCAC
Source organism: Mytilus coruscus (assembly GCA_017311375.1). Lineage (NCBI taxonomy): Eukaryota > Metazoa > Mollusca > Bivalvia > Mytilida > Mytilidae > Mytilus > Mytilus coruscus. Next base: position 104,849,709 of record CM029595.1, on the reverse strand, counting down.
CAGGTGTAATAAATGGATCTTATTTATAAATTATACCAAACAGAAAACAATAAACTTGCGGAAAAGATGGTATAACGCAAACAAAAGGTGCAAAGATTTTTGTACACCATATCCGGATTTCGACAATTAATGTCTCTTCAGTGATGTTAGGAATCGAAACGGTATTTGGAAGGCCATAAAATTTACCTCAATTTA
>CM029595.1:104783877-104849414 GCA_017311375.1 Mytilus coruscus | reverse complement strand
TGCTTATAATTGATATTCTGAGGAAATCATTAACCAGTCTTTAAAATCAATTGTCTATTTTAAGTATCACTACACACAAATTGTGCTGCATCCTGTATACATTGTAATGGTTAATAAGTAGATTTGTTCCAAGGCCATCCTTAAAAAAGTCTCTGTTTGTTGTCGTCTCCAAACAACTCAATGATATTGCAGCGACTCAGAAATTTCAGTTTCTTTGACATTTCAATTCTTTAGACAAACAGGTTTTTCTCGCTGTGTTGAAGACCCATTGATGGCCTTGGGCTGTTTTCTGTTCTTTGGTTGGGTTGTTGTCTCTTTGACACATTCCCCATTTCCATTCTCAATTTTATTGTACATACATGTAACTTCAAAAAATTAACACAAGCAGATTTTTGTAAAAAACATTTTGAATATCTTCTTTATATATGTATGCTCTAAATTTGTTTAACAATTCTTTGGAAAAATTCATTTTTATTAAATTTTCACGATTTTTGAAAAAAAACTGGCATTTTTTGCTGTATATTTATCTAATTTTAAAAAAATCATTGGTGATTTATTCATAAAATTTGTGCAACAGGTGTGCTAAAAATGGAAGTTTGTTGAAATCGTCTCTTTTTGTCGTTATTTTATGTTCATCTTTTTACACTTGGTCCGGTCAGTTAAATAAGCAATGTATTTATGCCAAAAAGAAATAATTTAAGGTGAATATTATATGTGATCTGTAAATTGAAGTAACACATAATTTTATAAAAGATGTTGGACTTTATTTTCAAATTTGAATAAAATATTCTATTAATTTTATTGAAAGATTTAAACATAGTAAATGCACAATTTATTTTTGCAGGTAATTTTCACTCTCATGAAAATACATAGAAAACATTTGATGCAGCTTAAAGAACAAAGGGACACAATTTCAAGAGCAACTATTTATTACTCAAAACCTAAAGATCTGCTAAAAAAGAAAGATAGAGATGAACTGGTAGAAGGTTTTACAAAGATGGGCAATATTTAGTCTCAAACACAGGAAAGAAAAATTTACCTTGGAAGAAAGAAAAGTTGGGTATCAATTAAAAGAATTGGTCTTATTTGCAAGAAAACCTAAAGTTAGAAAGAAAAGAATGAAATGCCTGTTCAAAGGACATTTTTTGCCAGATCAAATCAGCAGTCAAGTGGTGCATAGACTTGGATCATAAGTTTTATGGAAGCAGAGACTAATATGATTATGGAGGTTGTTGTTTTTATCAATTTTGTCAATAAATTATTATATGATCTAAACAAGCATGCTATGACTACCCTATATTTTTTTTCTTGGGAAAATATATCAACAAACAATTTAAAAAATTAGAAAAATAATATTTCAAGCATGTTTGTTTTGACACCGTTTTATTTAAAATTGAGAATGGAAACGGGAAATGTGTCAAAGAGACAACAAATAAGTCTTTAACACAGCGGGAAAATCCTGCACCCAGAGGCGGGCTTCAGCTGGCCCCTAAACAAAAATGTATACTAGTTCAGCTAAAATGGACGTCACTCCAAACTCCGAAACATATATTTGTCTGTGGATTTTAATATTTATGCAAATATTGCTCTGCTGTTGCCACTTATTTTAAAAGAAAAAGAAAAAGTGGAATATTCTGCATTCTTAATTATCAAAAAATTGATTGAAAATGTCAATAAATTATTTTTTTAAAATTCACAGGTGTTAAAATAAGTCATAATTACCAAAAAAAAAAAAAACACAAATGCAAAAGTTCTGTTTGTCATTAACCAGAAATTGAAACACTGTAATAAGCAAACAAGTTCAGTGTGAGTATGCCCAAAAACTTTCTTCATCTTACAGAAAAAGAGTTAGTAGAAATAATTTGGTGCATTAGTTTGAATGGAAAATGTTTAAATGACTTCTCTAGTAATATTGAACATTTTTGTTAAATATCAATGTCTAAGTCTTTCAGCAGCATCCATTTTAGCAATTTATTTAGTGGCTGTTGAAATATTTGATTGATTGATGATGTTAAATGCCACTTTCAGCACCCTTGGTTATGTCATGGCTGACAGTTTTTATTGGTGGAGGAGGAAAGAGTTTTTAGACACAGGCACTTGTCTCTGAAAAAAATTCCTGTATACATTCATATAACACAAGGTACTTAACTCGCATTTTTGAAAAATGTCACACAGTCGCAAACTTCCGTTATATTTTGATTTCTCGGTTGTCAACCCCACTAAAACTTGTTATGCCGTAAATCTAAATTGATTTACCTACACAATGGTGTATAACACGCCTACATTTGTTGTCGGAATCATTCGTAGCAGGCCTCCCCAAGTATGTCAGCCGTAATTATTTCGTCTACCCACAGCGGATTGGAAGTCAACTAAGATCTGAGTAAAACTCACCTTTTACAAGAAGGGTTTGCACTTACAGCCTTTGTATTGATTGGCTGGTGATCAATGTAGATGAACTACTTAGACCACATCCACTTAGGCCCTTGAAATATTTGACATTTAATAACACTAATGCTACCAATTTTATTGCACCAGATATGCATTTCGAAAATAAATGTCTCTTCAGTGGAAGACTCTTATACACAAATGTTGGTCTCTTATGAGTAATAATCTGTTCACAGAAAGTGTCAACAAAATTGTTTGAATATCCTTTGAAATTTAAAGAAGTTTTGTTTTGACTATCGATAGGATCATTTATAAACTGTACACTTTAGTATTTCCATCCCATTTACATGTAGAGAGTATAATCTGGCACTGGCACACCATTTAAGATATATAGAGTTAATATATCTTTGTCTTAATACTAGGTTTTATAGTAGATAAACAAACTAAACCTCATTCCAAAAATGATTCTTAACAAAAAGATATTCTATGCAATTTTCCTTTTTGTAAAAAGAAGACTGTCACCTCTAATTTGGTTAACCTGACAGTAAACATGCCTGCTATGAGTTATCTTAATGCAATAGAAATCTTGTATACACAACTTATTTTCAGGTATGTATTAAAAGAAGGCAAATGTACCATGTTTAAACCCTCCTTTTGTAAAATGTCAATTAATGTATAGTGTTTTATATCTCTGATTTCCCATTCCAAGTCAAGTTACAAAAAATGTATATAAAGTGTACAGTAACTTTAGTACATAATAGATTCGGTAAAGCTGTTAGCAAATGAACTATATTTAGTAAAATTGCCAGTATCTAGTACTGTAATTTACCAAGCAACGAAAGAATTTGCATGTTCCCAAGACTTAAGTAGTTGTAGTACTGATGAAATTTTCTTGATTTTTCAATTTCAGCTCATGCCAAGTAAGCTTTTCTCACTTGGTGTCCTTCGTAGTCCGTTACATTTTTACAAAAATCTTCTCTGAAACTACTAGGTCAAATTTAGCCAAACTTTGCCAAACTCATCATTGGGTATCTAGTTTAAAAAAATGTGTCCAATTAACCTGCCTACCAACCAATATGGCTGACATGGCTAAAAATACAACATGGGGATAAAGTGCAAGTTTTGTCTATTATCCTGAAAACTGCTTTAGATAGAGAAAATCCGACAGAGGCAGAAATCATCAAAATTTGAGATCTACCTTCTTTTCATAAAAACTTTCAGATGACTTATTATAGCAATGATTGCCCTTAAAAATATTTTCATTTTTTTTTCTCGTTTTTATCTATAATCTTGAAAATGATAATAGGTAGATACAGAGACATATATAGCAAAAATTATCAGCAAGACAAGATCTACAAATAAATCATCATTAATCTTTAATGAAGATGTTGTCATTTTTAGTTCACATGGCCGAAAGCCAAGTGAGCCATTGTTATCACTTGGCGTCTGCCGTCCGTCATCATCAGATCAGATCATCGTCCGTTAACTTTTACAAAAATCTTCTCTGAAACTCCAGAGACAAATTTAACCAAACTTCGCCTACACGGCTAAAAATAGAAAATAGGGGTAAAATGCAAGTTTTGGCTATTATTGAATGAATGAATGAATGAATCTTTATTGCAAAAGCATAGACATGCTATGGCAAAATTAACAACATATATTACATAATATAAAACATGAATAGACAGCAGAGAACAATAGTATAATATAATGACATATAAAGTTATGAGACTATATTATCTGCTTACCCTTCCGAAGCACCTGAGATCACCCCCATTTTTTGGTGGGGTTCGTGTTGCTTAGTCTTTAGTTTTCTATGTTGTGTCTTCTGTACTTTTATTTGTCTGTTTGTCTTTTTATTTTTAGCCATGGCGTTGTCAGTTTATTTTCAATCTATGAGTTTGACTGTCCCTCTGGTATCTTTCGTCCCTCTTTTAGATCGAATATTCCATGCAGCTTTTACATAATTACATAATTTGATCGTAAGAGACCTACTAAAAGCTTGTAGTATATTTAATAGTTTGCGATTATTAGGCCAAGAACAATAATACTTTGGTAAAAATTGTGTTCGTACAGATCTATAAGCTGGACAAACAAGAACAAAATGGTATTCATCTTCAATAACACACATTTTACAACATTCACATACACGATTTTCTCTAGGAATATTATTATAACGACCAACCAATATTTAACTTTAATGTTCCACTACGTAACTTTGTTAACAGACTAACATTATTGCTTTAAGAAAGATATTTTTCAATATAAAAAGTTAATTTAAATCTACAATAAAAAGACAGTTTACTACATTCCTGAATAGTTGTTGACCAATTCTGCAAGTATTAATCTTTAATACAATTTTAATATTATTTATACATATTTTGCTAGCATCTTGATTTAGCCATACATAATTTAACCCAAGATCATATAATATATCCCGTATATTTGAGGCCCAGTTTACATAACCATTGATGGCATCGTCATACAATAGTTGATACACATCGTATACAACTTTTGGTTTATTTGTAATAATATGTAACCAATATTTCAATATTTTTTGTTTTCTAACAATAAAAGAGGTAAATGGCCAAATTCGCCATATTCGACCCAATTTTAACACAAATCTACAAAAACGGTTATGGATGAGTTCGATATCTTTAGCACGATGGAAACCCCATATTTCTGATGCATAGCCTAAGACGGATCCGACCATACTGTCGAAAAGAAACATCTGTTCTTCTGGAGTGATAAAGAATTGTTTGAGAGAGTTCATTAGAGATGACATGGCTCTAGATCCTTGTTGTGCTAAACGTTTTTGAGTATGTAAAAACTTTCCGTTGTAATGTAATAATATACCAAGGTACACATATGAATTAACAACTTGCAGTTCCTTGTTATCATAGAAAAAATGAGTGTCTACTGGTCTAAATCCATTTCTAAATACCACTACTTTGGTTTTATCAGCGTTTACTTCGATATTCCATTTATTGCAGTAAAGTAAAAGTTTATCAAATAAGTGCTGAAGAACAGTCGGTGTTTTCCAAATAAAACGGTGTCGTCAGCAAAAAGTATTAGATATATAAGAATTCCGTTCAAAGATATGACATCTTCGTTTACATCAGTGGAGATATCTTGAATAATGTCATTTATAAAAAATAAGAAAAGTAAGGGAGATAAGGGCTCGCCTTGTTTTACACCAAGATGGTTATCAAAAGGCTCCGATAGTACTCCACCAGACCGCACACGTAAACGCACAGATGAATAAATAGAATTTACCATTGATACGAATTTACTGCTAACTCCAGATTTGAGAAGTTTGTATATCAAAATTCTTCTGTCCACCTTACCAAACGCCCTTCGGAAGTCTACAAAACCACAGTTTAATTTTAATCTATGCTGAAGAGTATGTGAAATAATTCCATACAGGGTAAATATAGCATCAACAGTCGATCGTCCTGGCTGGAATCAAAATTGGTTGTCTATTATATGATTTTCGTCCTGAGACCACGATAACAAACGGTCAGTTAGAATACTAGTGAACAACTTCGAAAGGATGTTTACAAACTCAGAAACAACTTCGAAAGGATGTTGTACACAAACTCCGAAACAAGGGTATTGATAAGTACACAGTAAATTGGATAGATAACTGGCTCCAAAATAGAAAACAGACAGTACTCCTAGATGGCTGTAAATCACAACCTGCAACCGTACGATCCGGAGTTCCACAAGGTACAGTACTTGGCCCTCTTCTATTTCTGCTATACATCAATGACATTGGGAATAATTTAACAACTGGTACCAGCATAAGACTCTTTGCAGATGATTGCTTATTATACAGAGACATCAAAACTCATAATGATACAGAAATAGTACAGAAGACTGAATTAGAAAAGTGGTCTATTGATTGGAAAATGTCATTTAATCCAAAGAAATGCTACGTTCTACAGACAACACATAACATCCGTAATAGAATTATAAGACCATACTTCTTACATTGTACAAAGCTGGAACTAAAAGAACATAACCCATACCTAGGGGTGGAGCTGGACAGCAAGCTCAATTGGAACCATCACATTACCTCAAAAATTAACAAAGCTTCACAACTGAATTTTGTAAGAAGAAATTTATATAGATGCCCTCAAGAAATTAAACAACACGCTTACATTGCTCTGGTAAGACCACATCTGGAATACAGTAGCTCAGTATGGGACCCCCATTGGAAGAAGGACATCAAACGTTTAGAAATGGTACAACACAGGGCGGCAAGATTTGTAACCAAGAACTACAACTACCAACCCGGCTCTATGACTGCAATTACTTAGTATACAATCTTTGAATTGGCCTACCCTTGAAACGAGAAGAACATCAAATCGCTTAATATTATTTCAGAAAATACTGTACCACCAAGTAGCCACCGAAATACCCAAATACTACATCGTCAACAACAGGAAAACACGTCATAGCCACACAGTCAGCATCATGCAGCCACAATGCAACACCTCCGAATACGAATTCAGCTTCTACCCGAGAACAATCCGAGACTGGAACCATCTACCAGGAAACATCGCAACTGACACCGACTCGGACACTTTCAAGGAAAACCTCTGGTCACACTTCCATCCTGAGACCAGACACACAGTGATGCTGTAAAGATCATCCTTGTTTTTATCCTGCACCGACCACAATTTTGAACTTGTATGTATTTATTTATTTTTTCGGTTCTGTTGATCACAACTTGTACAGCACCTGCACTTGATGACACAGCACCAGCGGGATGGTATTTTTCCGTTGCTGATTAACGAAAGAAGAAGAAGAAGAAGGATGCTTACTAATATTATAGGTCTATAATTAATCGGATTCGTAAGATCACCACTTTTAGGAACAGGAATAACTAAGCATTCAGTCCAATTTTCTGGATATATTCCGATAGCAAAGATCGAGTTGAACAAAGTTTTTAAAATAGGTGCGAAAAATAAAGGACATGACGAAAACATCTCACCTACAATTTCATCGTTACCTGCATTTTTTCCGGATTTAAGTCTCTTTAGTACTTTAATAATTTCGTCTTCCGAAATGTCTGTATCCAGTAAGTCTATATTTGATCATATTTACACCATCAAAATAAGTGTTATTTAAAAGATCTAACACTGCATCAGATAGCTCGGGTGGATTCATACCAAGAACATTTTCAAAATAATTAAACATTTCTTCGTTGTCCACTACACACTTTGATTTGTTTTTTGGCTTTAAGGTTGACCAAAATTTCTTTGGATTGGTTTTTGCAATACTACAAAGTTTCAGACCTTTTTTCCTCTTATAATTGTACTGGGCTTTTCGCTTCACTTTATTTAGTGTAAGTATTTCTAGCAATCACGTATTCACTCCTGTTTGCATCCGTTTGATGACGTATAAAAAAGTTTCTCGTGACATGAAATCTTTTTCGGACGTTTTTGCAATTTTCATCAAACCATTCATTATTCGGACGATTTTGGCGATCTATGTTTTTATGAATAGAAACTGATTGTCCAAACGCTTTGAAAGCGCTATCGTATATAATACGAGTTATCTCCCTTACGGCGTTATGTAAAAATGTCGACATCTGAAGTAATATTATTCACAACTGACAATAGTCAGTGTATATAAAGTGTGAATCCAGTTAGTTCATTTTCACTGTTGTATGCGGGTATGTCTATTGTAGAATAAAGGATGATGGGAAAAATTGCGGTTGTTTACTTTTTGAAAATACACAATAATTGATTTGAATGTATGTTTTAACACAATTTCATTAGAATATAACTTTTTAATGTTTAATAACAGGATTTAAGTCCAAAAAGTGTAATTAAAGCAGCAGAATCCATATTATTGATTACTGAATGCGATTTATTTTAACTATAGATGCGATGAATTATCACTGTAAGTGCAATCATTTCTGATGTGGAATTTTTGGAGGTGAGAATGATGAATTTTCATTGTTGTTTTTTTTTATATGTATTCGACATGACTTTAATATTGATGATATTTACAATTTGAAATGCAAGCTAGTCGTAGATGCTTACTTGAATAAACACGGGTATAACCACGTTCATATCATGCACATTCAAATATTGTTGGTGAGTTTGCTATAAGCTTGTCATGGATCCGAACATTTACTGGAGCAGAACATTCATGAATATAACGTATTTCTACGGAGAATTTTCCTTTAAAAGTTTTAGAACTCGCTTAAAAAAGTTTTGAAAATTTGTCACGCCGTGTCATTCGTATTTCTACCCTATTGATAGGCTTTTTCACAACGAACAGTACAAGAATCTACAACGAAAGGTGCTACAGAAAGTAAACTAACTACAAAGAGAATGAATCGTACAGTGCCAAAATTCTAAGGTCAATTTTGCAAGTAAATGTCTTCAAAAATAATTAAAACAACGGGTTTCTCATTATGTATTTTTAACAACAACAAATCACAAAATACACGGTCGCATTTAGTGTAAGAGCCAAACAACTACTAGTATGCTCTATTTGTAGTTTAATCAAGTTTGAGTTACACAGAGTGTTTGTTTCGCGATGTTTCCAAGTAATTCACAGACCGGTCTATTTAAAATAGTCACATGGTGTTCATGTAATATAAATAATATACAATGATGGCAGGAGCAGTAAACTTTGTTTTAATAAATATTGAATACTTAACTGAACATTACGTCAATTAGTCTTTAGTGAAAATATAAGAACAGACCATCTTCCAACATCGCTTCGCGATGTAGCGATTAACGTCCGGAATCAACTGTATGGCGGTTATACCACGTAGTATAGAACCATTTAAACATGTAACAATAACTGACTGTTGTCAATATTTCGTTGTATTCTTACAACTGCGTATTACTTATTTGTAACACCATCTTATAAGAAATTCAAACATAAATTAAGGTGACTCGACTGTTGCTCGAACTTTCTTTACTATGTTAGATGTATTATACACAATTGCACGATAAATATCAATTATCCAGTCATCAAAGCGTCAATTGTTTGTACAAGATGAAAACGTTTCCACTCATTTAATCGTGAAATGAAGATCGTTTTGCGAATGCTCTTTGTTATTTAAAATGCATCCTAATGCTTGTAGTTTAAAGGTTTGATTGGCTTGTTTGCTTTGTTTGTTTGTATAAATGTTTGCTCAATCTTAATTATAATGCTTAAGCAAACATTTATACAAACAAACAAAAACCAACCACCTTTAAACTACAAGCATTAGGAAAATAGCTCTAATAACGTTTAATTTATTAGTATGCGATGTAGTTTTAGACCGAAGCAGAAACGTTGCTTTTTCGGTGACGTGGATTGGCTTAACTTTCCGAGATATATGTATTAAATGATGGCGTGTCATAGGAAAGGATAAATTTTATCCTACATGTAGATCTGGATCTGGACAAATTATTAGAGAAAATAGAATTGACTATATTAGCAATAAATGCCATTTTTAAGGAATTTATTGATTTATTACCTCAGACTTTCACTCACTAAGTATGCATATATAATCAATCCTTCTGACTTCATAAATTTTGTTAGAGAGTCGGCTGAATTAGGACTTTATATAATGAAAATTAATTAATTTCCTTCTGTGAAAATGCATCGCATGAACAATAGGAATGAATCGCCCTACAGTGAAAATGAAAGTCTAGTATCATTATTCGACAGTAAACATGAATCGCATAACGAAAACAGCATAGTGGAATTTGATTCAATATCAAGAAGCTGAATAACAAAACCTGTTTTAAGTTATAAAACATTAACAATAATGTTAAAAGGTTCATGTTTCTACAAATGAAACTTAACTACTACTTTGAAATCTCTTGCACGCTCTGTTCGTGAACTATTCTTAATATTTATCAATTTTGCACCTGGATGGCTAGACGCGGTGAAAACCCGTCCGCATCTCATACCTATATCATGAATTTAAAAAAACAGTACACATCATATATTATCTGTTATTTAATTAAAAAATCATGAATTTGTCGTCTGTTTATTTATCATTCTACATCAGAAATTCATCACGGATACAGTGAAAATGACATTTCAGGATTCGCACATTACATACACTGATAGTTTTTCTCTATGAGGTTGTAACATTTGTGCATCATTTTTATTTGTTTCCCATTTAATGTAACTGCGTGTTGTAGTATTTGTTCTCTTTTGACATATAGTGGAAAAGTTAAGTTCAAAAAAATAAAGGCATATGATCTGAGAACTCATTCATTTCTAGAACTTCAAAGTCACTAATAATACCATAATTGTTCGGAGACACAAGTAGATAATCGTTGACACTCGTCCCTTTACTATAACAAAGCGAGTCTACCGTTAGATATAGTTAATCCCGTGTTATAGCACACCTGTAATAATTTACGTCCAAAGGTGTTTACAACTTTATCCATTGAGCATCGATCAGAAATAATGGGGTTTTCTAAATGATTTACACTCGTTACAAATTTATCTAATTGATCATTATATAAAACGTCACTCACTTCACCAATGCGACTGTTAAAATCTCCGCATATCAAAACAATGCCCTTTTCACTATAATCTAAAACAATACTTTCAATAATCTCATGAAAATCAATGTCACAAATATTATAATATTTCGATTTCTCGTGTGGAATGTAAGAAAAACAAACAAAGACATCTTTAGTTGTATTGAAAAATGTGTGCTCTAATTTTAAAAGTAAAATACCATGGTTGACTTCTTTTTCAACAGAAATACCTTTACATAAGTGTTGTTTACAATATACAGCTAAACCACCTTCATTTCTGGTACCAATATTTTTATTTCTACAAAGACAAGATTTTTTTTCAAACTTTTCAATGTTTATAAAGTTATTTTCTTGTAACCAGGTTTCACTAAAAATAAAATATTATACTTGTCTATTAGATTCAGAAAGTTATTATCATTGTAAACTGATGTAAGGCCATTGATATTCCAACATAAACATTTAAATGTCTCGGAAAGTTCCCTGGAAATGTCCTATGGTTTATATTGTTTACCGCCAACAAATATGCGGTCTTAAACGAAATACGCCTTTATCTCTTGTTCGCGCAACTCCTTAAGTATGGGTAGTTTTTCCTTCCTCTGTAGCTGGATTTCTTTAGGCAATTGTTCCGAGACGCCAAATTCCGAACCTTTCAAATTTTTTGCGTTTTTCTTTACCAAATCTCTACTTTCAAATGTTGAGAATTTTACTAAAATTGGACGTGTCTTTTACCCTTTTGCCTAATCGATGAGCATCTGAAATAACCACTTTCGTAGCAGCACCGTCATTTATTTCATGTTATTTTCACAAAACCTGCCAATAATTTCAGAACAAATTTCCTCCTCAGTTTCTTTAATATTATAGAAGATTAAGTTATTTTGCATCGACTTCATTTGGATATCAATCAATTCGTCTTTAAGTTTGTTGTTTTCTTTCTTCATGTTGTCGACGGACGCATTTATTTCGTCTACAGAATTTTTTTTCCGCTTACAGATTTCATTTGTTTCGATACTTTATCAAATTTGGTCTTAAAAGATTTAACTTTATCGAAACGGTCATCCATTACTTTGGCATTAACTTCTAGTTTTACAACTTTAGCATTCAAAGAAGTAACTAAGGAGTCTATTTTGTCAAGTTTATTAAGTATATTTTCAAACGAATCCATTCTCTGAAATAACTCATCAACCCAGACTGGACGTTGTTGGGATGTGTATTGCATGACGGGCGATGAATTTTGTACCTGTTGCATAGGATATAATGCACCGGAGTTCGGAGTAGAGCATAACTGTTGATTTTGTAATTGAAACATAGGGTTAGGACTAGGCGAGCACATTAAGTTTGTATCTTGAGTAAAACGTTGCTGGTTCATATTGTTCATATTGCACATTAAACTTGGATTGTCAAATAAAGGGTATGTGTGATTGTTTACATTCGTTATGTCACCTTTGTATATCTCACCTTTGTTTACATTTGTCGAACTGAGTATGTCTTTCTTTTTACTTTTCTTTTTGGATGGCTTTTTTTCTATTCAGTCATTTACAATACTATTGTCACTACTATTACTTCTGTTTGACCTTCTTCTTACTCCCTTTCTAGGCATATTTCAACACAAAAACTAAAAATTTCATTCTCGCTACTAATTCACTACTGACAACTGTCCGCCATGTTCTTTGAATTGTCGAGCCTGCGACTTTTGTCGCAAAAGCGAGACATAGCGATCCTACATTCCGTCGTCGGCGTCGTCGACGGCGTCCACAAATATTCACTCTGTGGTTAAAGTTTTTGAAATTTTAATAACTTTCTTAAACTATCCTGGATTTCTACCAAACTTTGACAGAACCTTGTTTATGATCATAAGATAGTATCCAGAAGTAAATTTTGTAAAAAAAATCCTGTTTATCCGTATTTTACTTATAAATGGACTCAGTTTTTCTGCCAGTTAACATTACATTCACTCTGTGGTTAAAGTTTTTTAAAATTTTAATTACTTTCTTTAACTATCCTGGATTGTACCAAACTTGGACAGAAGCTTGTTTATGGTCAAAAGCTAGTATCTAGAAGGAAATTTTGTAAAAATTAATTTCCTGTTTTTCCGTATATTACTTATAAATGGACTTAAGTTTTTCTTCCAGTTAACATTACATACAGTCTGCAGTTAAAATTTTAAAAACATTTAAGAGATTCATAAACCATCCCGGATTTTTACCAAACTTGGACAGAAGCTTCTTACAATCAAAAGATAGTATCTAGAGGAAAAGTTTTAATAATTTTTTCTCCATTTCTGTTGAACCTGCGACTTTTGTCGCAAAAGCGAGACATAGCGATCCTACATTCCGTCGTCGTCTGAATTAAGGGATAAATCATCAAGCAATGTAAAAATTATCTTCTTTATCATTTGTTCATTCAATAAATTTATGTTTCAACTCTTTTATAAATCTATAGATTTGATTGCATACTGTATTCATTTTTTACAAGCATAACTTTTTTCATACATTTCAAACGTTTTATTTCATTAACTGTAAATCTATTATGTGCATTCCCCTATCACACTGAAAACATAGACAACAGCAAAAGTAGGCGAGACACTGGGTTCCGCGGAACCCTTACGATTTTGTTTGAAAACCGCAATAAATAGGGAAAATCTGAAAGTAGCTTAAATGTTTAGAATTTTGAGCTCTACATATTGTCTTGTTACGTCAAATCTGTCAGACGACTTCTAATAAAAGTTATTGCCCTTAAATGACAAATTTTACCATTTTATTTTTTTTGCCTATTATCTTGAAAATTATAATAGGTAGACAGAAACTTTATATAGCAAAAATGATCAGCAAGACAAGATCTACAAATAAATCATATTGACTAAAATTGTCATACGACTCCTTATTACAGTTATTGCCCTTTAATGACAATTTTTACCAATTGTTTGCGCTATTGCCTATTACTATCTTAAAAACTATAATAAATAGATAGAAACTTTAAAAGGCAAAAGTGATCAGCACGACAGGATCTACAAATACGTCAGCTTAGTTGAAATCTTCAGTCGACTCCTTGTTAGAGCCCTTTAATGACGATTTTTACCAAGGCTTATATCTTAAAAACTATAATAGATCGATAGAAACTTTAGACAGCAAAAATGATCAGCAAGACAAGATCTACAAATAAGTCAAACATGACCGAAATCGTTAGTCGACTCCTTACTGAAGTTATTGCCCTTTAATGACGATTTTTCACATTTCCCATTGTATACGTTTTGTACGACCGCAAATTTTTGAGATCGTATTATCTTATGGCGATGCATGTCTGCGTTGTCGTCCGAAGACATTTTGATTCGCAGATAATAACTTGAGTATAAGTGTATGGATCTATGAAATTTTAGCACAAGGTTCCATACCACAAAAGGAAGGTTGGGATTGATTTTGGGGGTTATTGTCGTAGCTGTTTTGTAATTAGGGACCAAAAACAAGCATTTTTGTGATTCAAAGACAATAACTTGGTTCACAGACAATAACTTGAGTATAAGTGTATGGATCTCTATGAAATTTTAGCGCAAAGTTCCATACCACAATAAGAGGGTTGGGATTGATTTTGGGGTTATTGTCGTAGCTGTTTTCTTAAAAGGGGCCAAAATAAGCATTTTTCTGGTTCATAGACAACAACTTGAGTATAAGTGTATGGATCTCTATATGAAATTTTACCACAAGGTTCCATACTTCAAAAGGAAGGTTGGGATTGATTTTGGGGGTCATGGCCCAAACCGTTTAATAATTGGGGAACTAGGATTTTCTGTTTTCTGGACATTAACTTGAGTATAAGTCTATGGATTGCTATTTAATTGTGCCACAAGGCGTTATACCCTAAAAGGAAGGTTGGGATTGATTTTAGGGGTTACGACTGGTTTAGGAAAAAGGGCCAAAAACAACACTTTTGTAATACTTTGTATCAATTGCTTATTTCTTGACCAATTTCAATGGGGGTTTAATTCAAAGGTTCTTTAATATGTGGAATCTAATTGGGTATTTAGAATTTGGATTTCGGGCCCAGTTTTTGAATTGATCCATATTAAGGTCAAAAGGATCCAAAATTAAACTTTGTTTGATTTCATCAAAAATTGAATAATTGGTGTTCTTTGATATGCTGAATCTAATTGTGTATTTAAGTTTTTAATTTAGGGGCCTGTCTTCAAATTGGTCAACATTAAGGTCCAAAGGGTCTAAATTTAAACTTTGTTTGATTTAAAAAAAAAATGAATTATTGGTGTTCTTTAATATGCCTAATCCAACAGTGTTTTATGTTTTTGATTTTGGGCTTGGTTTTCAAAGTTGTTCCAAATCGGGGTCCAAAATTAAAGTTTGTTTTATTTAATCAAAAATTTAATTATTGGTGTTCTTTGATGTGCTCAATCTTACAGTGTTTTAGATTTTTGATTTTGGGGCCCGTTTTTCAAACTGGTCCACATTAAGGTCCAAAGTATCCAAAATTAAACAAAATTAATTCTTGGGATTATTTGATATACTGAATCTAAGCATATAATTAGATTTTTGGTTTTCAATTTGGTTGAAATTGGGGTCCAATATTAAACTTTGTTTGATTTTAACAAAAATTGAATATATTGGGTTCTTTGATATGCTTAATTTGAGTGCGTATTTAGATTTTGGATTTTAGGTCCTGTTATCAAATTGGTCCACATTGAGGTCCAAAGGGTCCAAAATTAAACATGGTTGCATTTCATCAAACATTGAATTCTTGGGGTTCTTTCATATGCTGATTCCAACCATGTATTTAGAATTTGGATATTGGACCATAATTGGTAAATGTCCAATTTTAAATTATCTAAGTACTTAGACCATATTCATTCTGTGTCAGAAACTATCTATACTACTAAATCTAAAGACCGTTTTTTTGTTCACCTAATAAACGTATAACCGAAGAAAGCTACAAGTCAAACTTATATAAGGGTATATATACTTGAAAGGGTATACTGAAAATTTTACCCTTTTATATCGATTACTGTTTCAAACAATTAGCAATTAGACAAATTAATAAATTCCGGAACTATCCGATGCGATTTCCTTTTAGTCATGTCATTTATATGTCACATGTTACCTATTAGGGAAAACGGTACTATTTATTCTGCCATAGGCGACAATACTAACATTTTCTAAATTTACCACTTTTTATAATAAAAACCTGGACAAAACAGTTATGTGTGGTGTAAGTACTTTATTACTCTGTTTTAAAAATTGAAGCCAAATAGTATCATGACCAACTTCCAACGGAGCTTGTTTATGTTATCCATGCCCACCGTCATTTTACATTAAATTTATGAAATTTTGGAAGTCTTTTCGAATAATTCTCTAGAAAATATTTCAATGGGTTTCAAAATTTATATTGTAAATATGCATACACACTTCAGTTATTCATAGATAAATAGAAAAATATATTGTACCCTTACATCCAACACAGCGCTCCTAAGTTGACTTCCTTCACCTGCCTTGGGTACACAAAAGGCCAACCTAGTGCTGGGAAAATGTAATAGTACTGTTTTCCCTATTACCTTATCTGTACGATCCGCATATGTCAGGCGCACCACAAAACGGTGTGTTTATGATTTGCCAAATACACGGGTCATAATCACAGGGTTGACACTACTAAATTCAATCATTGTCACATTGTTTCCTATTGTAGTATTTTTATCAGCATGACTTTATAAAATGACATTACGAAAACTAAAAATCTAGACTTGAAATAAGGCGTAGGTACAGTTTCCAATTTGTTAGCCGACTTGACGTAAAAACGGCGAATCGAGGAATTCAACTTTATTTATAACTAATATAGGACAATGCTGTTGATTAAAAATTACTCCATTCCAGGCCCTTTTGTTTTCAAAATAATTAATATTACCAATAATTGATAAGTTCCAGGTCGACGGGTTCAAACAGAAAGATTTTGAAAGCAGAGAAAACTGTGCATCTTATAATCAGCATGACAATACCAATACTAAAAATCCAGGCTAAAATAAGGCTTACACATAATTAGATACTTTAATTCAGTCACGGACCCGCGATATCGCGGGTGTGCTCTAGTGCTATAGTAAATATTTAATCAGAATCCAAATTCAGAGATGTATTGCACAATTAATAGAAAATGTAAGTTGAGTCATAGTTTATAATAGATACAGCATCATATCTTATTTTAGAGAAGAAATTATGTACAGATATAGTTTGAAATTTACTGTTCCTTATTAGATATTTTGAATAATATTTAACATTTTTATAACCTTGTCATGGAAATTAAATATAGAAAAGAATGAAGGAAAGTTTATAATGAAATTCCCTACAGATAATAAAAGATTGAAAATTTAACTTTTCTTACTTTAAAACTTCACACAATTTGTATAATAGATTTTTACAATTAACTAAATATACACATTTGTACATATGGATTAGTACAATGTATTTACTATTAATTTATTCATGCAATAGTTTCCCCCTGTAATCAAGAAAACAAAACATGTGGTAATTATCAATAACAGATAAAATAATTACAGATAAGTTGTATAACACGGATAGTAACGTCGTCAAATCTATGAGCGTTTAGTACAGTGATTTTGTCATAGTTTGGTTAAGTTATACAATGATTGTGTTAAGTGTTTTTAATGACAAATAATGACACAATATAAACATTCGGATTTTTTTCTAAAGGAATTTCTGAACATAAATTCAAGCTGGTAAGTATCTTTGTATATGGCTAATATGTTAGTACACTAAAATTTGTATCATATAGTCAATAATTTGACACAGAATAATGCTTGCGTATGTCAAAATTTAAAAGTTGTTATTCGTTTCTTTATGCACAAAGAAAAGTGATTTGTTTTCTGTCTGTTACAGCACATATTTCGTTATGATATAAACCAGCCGTCAATTATTCCGAAAATTAACTGCATTTGCACACAATTTAAGATTACTGAAATTTCGGTGTCATGGTTTGGTTCAGTGGTGTCATGGTTTAGTTCATGTTCGACATGGTTCAGTTATGTGATTTTTGTCGTGTATGATGGAAGAGGAACGATCAAAATAAACAGACATTATACAACTATTGAAATACTGTTCGAAATAGTTTTGCCGATACTTTTTTTTCGCGATGAACCCATTCTATCCTATTTTGAGGCAATATATTGGCGGCATTTCCTAATGTTGTTGTTTTGTTCCCATACGAGTAGATCTGAGTTTCACATATTAACGTTGATCTTTTACTCGTGAAAATACATCGCTAGAGGAAATAAGACAGCTACTGTAAATTTAAGATATTATCATTATAGTTATCATTGTAGAACATGCATGTATAAAGAAATCACGTGGATAATATATCAATGCATTTCAATGGCAATTTTCTTTAAAAGTAGTTTTATTTGGAAAACAAAAGGACCTAAGAAAACATATGGTTATATATAGTAAGTAGATGCGGTATGATTTCCAATGAGACAACTACCCACTCGAGACCAAATGACGTACATGTTAGGTCGCCGTACGGCCTTCAACAATTAACAAAACCCATACCTCTTAAGCAAGCAATATTTAACATTAAATGTAAAGCAATTCAAATGAAAAAACCAAAGGCCTGATTTATGTTCAAAATAATAAGCGAAAAACAAATATGATATGCAATAACAAACGACAGCCACTGCATTACAGACTCTGGACTTAGGACAGGCACATATAGAAGAATTCGGGTCCGTTCGCCCAAAAACACGTTCGCTCCCATTCACGTTCGCCCCCTTTCACGTTCGTACCCTTTCACGTTCGCACCCCGGGTCCGTTCACACCCTACACGTTCGCAACCTTTTTATTGGTTTTGTGTTAAATAATTTTTCAATCGTTTTTTGGTTAGTGTATTGCTATAAAATATTTTTTTTGTTCATTGTTTCAAAATGAAGTGACTTTCTTAAAACGATTTTTGTGTTGAATAATTTTTTCATCGTGTTTTTGTTATTGTATTGCTGTAAATAAGTTTTGGTTCATTGTTTCAAAAATAAAGTGACGTTTTTTTTGTGTTGAATATTTTCTTAATCGTGTTTTGGTTAGTGTATTGCTGTAATGTTAAGATACCAAACCGCTATTAAACTCAACAACAATAACATTTTGAACCTTCCATGCTAACTACATGCAGAATTTACACCAAAGCTAGTTAAAACAACAATAACGATTGTCAAACACATAATAATAACACCAATGCAGAATTTACATCAAGGCTAGTTCAAACAACAATCACGATTTCCAAACACATAACAATAACACTAAGCTTAGCTGTGTAAACACCATATTAACAGTAATCATTCATAATTAACATATAATGATTAATCATCAAATCAATTTAAAACAATATTTCATTTAAAATTCCCGAATTTTAATTTTATGAAAATAAAATTTTATTGACGAAAATAAAATTTTTATTGACGAAAATAAGATTTTTATTGATGAAAATAAAATTTTTATTAATTTTATGAAATGAAAATATTTTGATATAAACATCTAAAAAACATCTAATAATTCATCATTCATTGAATAAAAAAAACGATGCGAACGTGTAGGTGCGAAGGACCCAGGGGGCGAACGTGTGGGGTGCGAACGTGTAGGGTGCGAACGTGTATTGGGTGCGAACGGACCCGATACCCATATAGAATATGACGGCTTTTAACATATTTGCGGGCCACCAACCCTCTCCTTGCCTTAACCTCGGTAGTGGTGTAACTCCACAATAAAGAACAAACTATAACAATCTGTTGAAAATAACTTGACTCATCAGATCGATACAAAGCCAAATAATCCAATCACATAAACACCAAAGACACAAAGAACCGATCTTTTTTTAAAATTTCAGAATGGAATTCTGCTGCCAATATTCATCTTCATCCATCTTATTCTCTGCAATTAAGAATGATGATTTCTCGTCTAGTCCGGAAAAAAAAGGTCGTACACAGTTTAAATGTACGTATACTAAACAAAATAACATGTATCTTGGAATTTAATTAGATTAAAACATGCTATTTGCTTTTTATTTGCTCATTTGAAAAGAACCGAGACAATCGTTCTTGGAAGTAACTTAACTAATCCATGACCAACTTAACCAAACTATGACAAAATCACTGTACTAAACGCTCCTCGATATGACGACGTTACTAACTGTGATTCATGATAAAAGATATTTTGGAAATTATTTTTTCTTTTTATTGGTAATTGTTTTGAAGAATTTTGTGGTAGGTTTGTTTGTTATTCTGTATAAGCTAATTTTCTGAATGCTATATGTATATTTTTATGCCCCTGCCGAAGCGGAGGGGAGCATTAAGTGTTACCCTTGTCCGTCTGCACGTCTGAACGTACGTACGTCCCGAACTTTAGCTTGCCTCAATCAAATGTTATGAAACTTATACACAATGCTCATTATAACAAAACATAGATCAAGTTTGAATTTGGGTGGCGTCTCTTTTATCGTTCTAGAGTTATGCCCCTTTACAAATGGAAAAATTGTTGAATTTTTCGTTTCCGTTCTCTAACTTAAGTTTGCCTCAACCAAATATTATGAAACCTATACACAATGCTCATTTTGTGTCATTCTTGAAGATATTGATTTGATAATTGGTATATAGTTTTATCATGACAAGTTACAGTTCAAGTTTGAGTTTTGTTCCGGTCTGATGATTTTGTGCAGCGTTATGGTCCTTGGACTTAAAAAATTCACTTAAATAATCAGCTTTGAACACTTTTTTTAGTCATGCTTGAAGATATTGACTTGATATTTGGTATATAGTTTACACCATGACAAGTTATAAATCAAGTGAGAATTTTGTTCCAATACAATGAATTTTTAACCGGTAGGGGACTATGTATTGCCATCCAATACTCACAGAATGCTTGTTAATAGGGTCATTTTATTAACTCCCTGGTTAAAATCGAAAATAAAATTTGGACCATTTACTCAGACAATCATCCACCTTTTACATTTCAGAATCACTAAAAATTTAACAGAAGTTGAAAGTTTAATGAATACCCTTTAGATATACTACAAATTTAATCATCTTTTAAATTACATAATTTTCATCTCGGTACAATATCCCAGTTAAAGATGGTAGATTTATTAAGGGACTTCATTCGTGGGTACTGGACTGGTATCCTGTAACGTGGATCCTATTCCAAATGACAGGCCATAGTAACAATGAACATTTGCAAAATGCATCAGCCAATCAGACATCTGTACATCTTGTAAATGATACGAATAAGAAGGAAGCGGACACTACAATACTACACTCTTCATCAGCCGAAGTACGCAATCATGTACTTTTAAAAACTGTCGTAGCACCCGTATGGTCAGACCACTTATGTAGAGATACACATATACTTTTTGATGAGGGAGCACAGAGATCATTTGTAACAGCATTTAGCGAGAAAACTAAATTTACGTACAGAGGAAACTGAAGTTTTATCATTATTGCATTTGATAATGGGACAAAAACGTACGACAATTAGAAAAATCAACAGTTTATGTAAAAACAGACGCCAGATAAAAAATACCTATAAATGTTCTGATCGTACCTATGCTTGCCATACCATTACAGAACAATGTTTGCCACATTAACAGAGGACTGAACTATTTATGAGGACTAAAGCTAGCACGTCCAGTTTGACAGGAAGAGTCGTTTGATATCTCATTATTGATTGGAGCAGACTTATTGGGATATAGTCGAGGATGAAGTAGTACGAGGAAATGTCCAACCGCCATGAAGTCAAAATTAGGCTACTTACTTTTCTGTCCAATAGGGACAAGAGAGAAAACTCGTTGATAGGTACCAACATATTTAACATTCTTGTTTCGCACAAAAAAAAAAAGAACACGAAATTAAAACGTCTCTAAAGTATGAAGACACAACGCACAGAAGTACTCTACCGAAACGAATAGCGAATGTGAAGGTCCGGAAAAGATAAGGAAGTGGATAGCCAATGTAGATGAATATGACGAACAAGACTAACAATTGTAAAAAGACTTTCGTGGTTAATTCAAAAATTTTCTTTTATGTTAACAAGAACTTCGTTAACTCAATTCAATTTCAAGACATCTGTACATCATGTAAATTATACGAATAATAAGTAGATATAGGAAGATGTGGTGTGAGTGCCAATGAGACAACTCTCCATCCAAATAACAATTTATAAAAGTAAACCATTATAGGTCAATGTACGGCCTTCAACACGGAGCCTTGGCTCACACCGAACAACAAGCTATAAAGGGCCCCAAAATTACTAGTGTAAAAACCATTCAAACGGGAAAACCAACGGTCTAGTCTATATATAAAACGAGAAACGAGAAACACGTATAAATTACATAAACAAACGACAACTACTGTACATCAGATTCCTGACTTAGGACAGGTGCAAACATTTGCAGCGGGATTAAACGTTTTAATGGTACCAAACCTTCTCCCTTTTTCTGAAACAATAGTATAACATCAAAACATAGAAAAACACACGATAAAATATCAATTGGAAGGCTTAACTCAATCAAAAAACGTAAATTAACACACTATGAACGAATAAATTCGATCTGTGATACCTGAAAGTAAATACATAGTTAATAAAATATTAGGGACAAACATTCAAGGCCAAAAAGCAAACAAACAAGTCCAAACAAAGCCATGGCAAGACACCACCGCGAAATACCTAACCCTTAGAAAATAATCACTTTTGAAAAAACCGGTTTTCATAATATATACAGGTAAATGAAAAATAACTTTGTCGTTTTAGGTATACTACTTCTGTCTATATAAAATCTTCCAATAATTAGGAATACCAAGAAAGGTCTGTCATATAAATACCTAATTTAACACTAGATACATAAGGGGTGAATATCAACAATAAAACTTCCCTGTACAGATTTAAGGAGAATAATCTTGATGTTCATACAAATGTAGTATGAAGAAGTGAAAATTAGTAGATATTCCAAATAATCAAAGCTGGTATACAGACAAGATCCATATTAATATAAAATAACAAAAAAGTATTAAAAATAGTATCAACAGGTCGAATTAACAAGAAAGTACGATTTGAGAGTACTCGCAGTTACTGACAGCTAGTTAAAAGCCAAAAACAATTAATAATAAAAAATCATGCATCAGAGACTAATAAGGAATGGGACACTACAATTCTACACTCATTGTCATCCGAGGTACGCACAATTGTACTTTCGAAAATTGTCGTAGCACCCGTATGGTCAGACCTCTTATGTAGAGATACACATACACGTTTTGAATAGGGAGCACACAGAGATCATTTGTAACAGAGGATTTTGCGAGAAAAACCAAATTTACGTACAGAGGGAACTGAAGTTATACAATTATCGTCATTTGGAGATGGAGACAAAAACGTACGACACTTAGGTTTTCAGTATTCCTTCATTGATCTGAAGATTATTTACTGTTTTTGCGCAGAGTGTTCTATATCTATAATACTAAAATAACGAGGTCCAATTTGTTAGCCGGCATGGGGTAAAACCGACGAATCAAAGAATTCAACTTTATATATAACTAATAGAGGACAATGGTGTTGATTAAAAATTACACCATTCCAGATCCTTTTGTTTTCCACATAATTAATATTACCAATAATTAACAAGTTCCGGGCCGAGTCCGATACCGATACCAATAGTATATGTCACCTGTTACCTATTACCAAATCTGTACGTTCCGCATTTGTCAGGCGCATCATCAAACGGTGTATTTGGGATTTGCTATATACACGGGTCATAATCACACCTAAACTTCGTCATTATACAGAGTTGACACTACTGAATTCAATCATTGTCACATTGTTTCCTATTGTAGTATTTTAATCAGCATGACTTTTTAAGATAACAATACGAATACTAAAAATCCAATAAGGCGTAGGTACAGTTTGTTAGCCGGCATGACGTAAAAACGGCGAATCAAAGAATTCAACTTTATATATATCTAATATAGGCCCTTTTGTTTTCCAAATAATTAATATTACCAATAATTAATCCAGGTTGACGGGTTCAAACAGAAAGATTTTAAAAGCAGAGAAAACGTGCATCTTATAATCAGCATGACTTGATCAGATGACAATACCAAAACTAAAAATCCAGGCTAAAAATAAGGCTTATATACATAATTAGATACTTGAATTCAGTCACAGACCCGCGATGTCGCGGGTGTGTTCTAGTATATATTTACAAGAACACAAAAATAATTGAAAATGAATTTGGAGTGCATAAATATTTTAAAATTGTGATTAAAACTATGTACATAAGCTAATAATAAATTAAATGAATTTATGGAGAGCAGCTGGTGTAAGCTGTTCTCTGAAATTGTCGACTGTAGTGACAGCGACTGTATGGATTGGCAGTAAATTCCACTGAGTTATGGTATTTTGAAAAAGATGAAAATTTATATGTATCTTTTTTGGTTGAAATGTGTCTGAAAGTGAAATTATGATTTTTGCGGGTTCTACTGTCTGATGGTATGAGAATAGCGGATGGGATTGCTACGATTTGATGTACTATTTTGTAGAACATTATCAATCTTGTGCGTAGTCTTCTTTCTTGTAGTGTAAGCCAGTTTAATGAGTTTATTATGTCTGTAGGACTGCTGATGTTATGGTACCTAATATCTGGCAACTCGTCTTTGGACCATCTCGATTTTAGAAGTTTGTTCATCTGAGCATGAATATTCCAGTTTTGGTCAAACTAGCGCTATATATGCCTGTGTTTTGATGTTCTGACATGATGTTTTTAAGTTTCGTTTTAGGAAGCCGAAAGATTTGTTGCCATTAGCTATGATGTTGTCTGTATGTTTTGACCATTTTAAGTTTGGTTGTAGTGTAATGCCCAGATATTTAGCTGAAGAGACCAGTTCAAGTTTGTGATTGTGGAGGATATAGTCATGTTTAAACTGTTTTTTCTTTTGTGAAACTGTTAGAACTGTGCATTTGTCTGGATGGAAAGCCATCAACCAGCTCCCACCTCACAGCTGCATCTAAATCTAACTGTAGTGCATCACAGTCACTTTGAGATTTGATTGTTTTGTAGATGATACTGTCATCGGCAAACAGTGGATGATAAGTATTCTGGTAGGTCATTAATGTATACCAAGAATAATACTGGGCCCAGAACTGAGGAACACCTGAGGTGACTGGAGCCAGGTCAGATGACTCTCCATCCAGGACAACTGTTTGTGTTCTTTCATTCAAGAAGGCAGAGACCCAGTTTAGTGTTTCGTTTTGGATACCGTAATAGTTTAATTTATAGAGCAATATTTTATGAAGGACTTTGAAGTCTATTATAATTAAGTCTGTTTGTGTGTTGCTGTTATTATTTGTTGCAAGTTCTTGGATGAATGAAATGAGTTGTGTTTCACAAGATCTAGACTGACGGAAGCCATGCTGAAGGTCATACAATATATTGTTCTTTTCAAGATGGTTTATGATGTGTTTGGTGATGATATGCTCCATAAGTTTACAAGAAGCACCTGTCAATGATATCGGGCGGTAGTTTTCTGGCTTGTATTTTCCCCATTTTTTGAATACTGGTGCTACATAAGCGTGTTTCCAGTCTGTTGGTGTTATGCCAGTTTCAAGTGATATTTTAAAGATTAGTGTAAGAATCGGAGCTGTTTGATCTTTGAGTTCTTTTAATACTGATGTTATCTGGGCCACTTGCCTTATGTGGGTTTATGTTATGTAGAAGTTTCTTGACACCAGGTAATGATATTTCTAGTGGTGTTATTGTGGGATGTGAGCTTGGACCTTTGTCTGGAATGCTGTTATTTGATTCAGTTGTAAACACTGATTGGAACTGTGTGTTGAGGATGTCTGCCTTTTGCTATGTGTCTGCTATTAACTGTCCTTATTTTTTCAGGGAGCGACACCTGTGTTATCTGTGCGCAGTGATTTTATGAAGGAGAATAGTTTTTAGGTTTGGACTGATTGTTACACTGTTGGTCGGGTTCATTTATGGGTAGGTCCAATATCATTTTTTCAATATAACCCCAGTATGCTGCCCTCTGTTCTTTTTGTACTTGTGTTTAAAATGTTTGTACTTGTCAGCATACTTGATGTTTTGTTTCATCTTATAGTATAATTTATTTTTTTCTATTTACCATTTTCCTGAGATTGTTATGAATCCAATGTAATCTGTTTTTGTATGTTAGAAACTTGTGTGGGATGTTTTTTTCCACTGATTTTGTAAGATTCGTTTTAAATGTGTTCCACATATCATTTACATTTGTTTTGTCATCTAGGTTTTGTAGATCATTGTATGCTTTTTTTCTAGATCTGACTTGATGTTACTCCAGTTGGCTTTGTTGTATTTTAGTATTTTTCTAGGTTTTTCTCTCACCCTGCGTAACCAGATGTCAGATTCTACATAGACGATGTCGTGGTCACTAAGGCCTATTGGTGGTAGTGTACTGACCTTGTTTATGTTAGATGGATTATTGACAAGTACTAAGTCTAAGATTCTTTCTTTTCGTGTTGGTATGTTCACTATTTGGTGTAAATTATGATCATATAGTAGTTCTAGAAATGAGTTATGTTGTTCTTGATCTGGTTTCGCTGATATTACTTCTGGGACAGATCAGACACTTAAAAAAATCGAAAGTTTACGTAGAAACAGACGCCGGACAGAGAATGCCTATATATTTCTGATCGTCCGGTCTTGTTAGCGCTCTTACGTGTACAATTCTTGCCGGATTTTAATGAAACTAATATATCATAGGTTTATATCAGCAATGTCTTGGATGAGTTCGAAAGTCAGTCCCGATAAATTATTTTTTTAAAGAGTTATGCCACTTGGAAACATTAATTTTATGGAAAATTGCATTGTAAGCGCTCTCATGTGTTCAATTCTTGCAAGATTTTTCTGAAACTTATATCATAGTTTTATATCAGCAATGTCTTGGACGAGTTCAAAAATCAGTGCAGATCAATTATTTTTAAAAGAGTTATGCCCCTTGGAAACATTAATTATATATGGAAAATTGCATTCTTAGCGCTCTCATGTTTTCAATTCTTGCAAGATTTTTCTGAATATTAAACCATAGGTTTATATCAGCCATGTCTGTGACGAGTTCGAAAATCAGTGCCGATCAATTATTTTTTTAAAGAGTTATGCCACTTGGAAACATTAATTTTATGGAAAATTGCATCGTTAGCGCTCTCATGTGTTCAATTCTTGCAAGATTTTTCTGAAACTTATATCATAGTTTTATATCAGCAATGTCTTGGACGAGTTCAAAAATCAGTGCAGATCAATTATTTTTAAAAGAGTTATGCCCCTTGGAAACATTAATTTTATTGAAAATTGCATCGTTAGCGCTCTCATGTGTTCAATTTTTGCAAGATTTTTCTGAAACTTATATCATAGTTTTATATCAGCAATGTCTTGGACGAGTTCAAAAATCAGTGCAGATCAATTATTTTTAAAAGAGTTATGCCCCTTGGAAACATTAATTATATGGAAAATTGCATTCTTAGCGCTCTCATGTTTTCAATCCTTGCAAGATTTTTCTGAATATTAAGCCATAGGTTTATCTCAGCAATGTCTGTGACGAGTTCGAAAATCAGTGCCGATCAATTATTTTTTTAAAGAATTGTGCCCCATGGAAATATTAATTATATTTTAGATATTTTTTCTGTGTATACAAAATCAGTCTTTTTCCTCAATATAATATAATTTTGAATAAAATCAATGGAAAAAAAGTATCTTATATCTTATACATGTATATATGAGAGGAACAGATGTGAACTTGTAATATTCCATACACTCCCTGTTTTTGATACAACATTTTTTATTTTGTAACTTTTAAACCCTATTCATACATATAATAAAATTCAAATTTCAAGGAGATTGTTTCAAAAAGTAACAAAGTTACAGAACTTGAATAAATCGGACTGGAGATTTTCAGGTCAAATCAGGTAATTTAATTACCTCGTTAAGGTCCCAGTTTTGACACCTCAAAAATATTTTTTCATAATTTCTTTTTAAAGATTAATGATAAATTGATAATTTCATTTCACAAAATCTAAACGTGAAGAAAATCCATTGAAAAATAAAAAAGTTATCAAAAAATGAAAACAACACGTTAAATAATGTCATGCGTCGAGAGCGCTCTTCTGGATTTACCTTCATCAGGAACGCTCAAAGCCGAATATTTGAAAACCAAGAATATATAATAACATAAACAGTTGAAGAGCTATATGACCAAAAAGGACCCCAAAAAAATAACCAAATTTATCTAAGGTCAACTTTGCCTGAGGGAGTTGAAACCTTAGTTTCTTATAATTTCAAAATTTATAAACGAACAATTTTAAAAAGGTTTGTTATTGATCATGTCAGTACCGAAGTACTGACTACTGAGCTGATGATACCATCGGTGAATTAGTTTAAATAAGTCCGATCGTAGAATTTCAGGTCCGTTTAGGTCTTATCATTTCTTCGTTCAGGTCCGAGTTTTGGCATCAACAAAACAATTGTATTTTATTGAAAACATATTATTTTCAGTAAAATAATGATCTTTACCTTTAATAAACTTTTTATTGAAAAAAACTCCATTGGAAAATAAAAAAAAGTTATCATAATTTGAAAAAATCGAATCGCATATTTTCAGGTCTATTTAGGTCTTTTCAGGCCTACGTTCAAGTCTTTAGTGTAACCCAAGGAATAGTCGTTTGAAATTTCATTATTAATCGGAGCAGACTACTACTGGGATACAGTCGAGGATAAAGTAGTACGAGGAAATGGTCCAACCGCTATGAAGTCAAAATTACGCTACTTACTTTTCTGTCCAATAAGGGACAAGAGAGATAACTCGTTGATAGATACCAACATATTCAACATTCTTGTTTCGCATAAAACGGAGGAGCATGATTTAGAAACATTTTGGAGATAAGAGGCAATTAGTATAAACTCTAGAGAAATGGACGAAGACGGAAATAATTTTTTGAAAACACTTCGATTGAACTTACAGGAAATAAAATACTTAGCAAAGTTGCCATGGAAAAAGGATCATGATAAATTACCATCAAATTGCATAGTAACGAGAAGAAGAACAGAGAATTCCATTAAAAAACTGAGCCAAGATACTATTTTTTCTAAAGAAATCCGAAGACGCCACACAAAGAAGTACTCTACCGAAACGAATAGCGAGTGTGAAGGGTTGGAAGAAGATACGGAAGTGGGTAACCAATGTAGATGAATATGATGAAGAAGACTAAAAATTGTAAAAAGACTTTCGTGGTTAATTCAAATTTTCTTTTATGTGAACAAGAAATTTGTCAATTTAGTACATTTGTGGAGTAAGAGACGTTTTAATTTAATTTATTTTCAAATATGGACAGTAAATATGAAGTAGTTCTTCTGTTGTTGTCTGTTCTGTGGTCGGGTTGTTGTCTCTTTGACACATTCCCATTTCCATTCTCAATTTTAGTGATAATTTGCACTTTTTGCGGCCCCCAGTATGTGGAGATTGTCGCGGGATTAAAACGTTTACCATTGTCGACGTCGGCGACTTCAGTTACATCACCATGGGTTCTTATTAGTTGTTTTTAAAAGTTATGACCGAACAGATGTGTTTACATATCTTAGCGTAAATTGCTACAGTTGTAAACTCTACAAACGGTACGGAAATTTTTTATCCTTTGTTATTAGCAATATTTAAGTATTAGTGAGCACCGGTTTATCTTAAATAAGATACACAGTATATTTAAAGTATGACGTTTTGTAGATCAGCGTTCAACGTCTCAAGGTTGATGACTGAAATGAATGCATAAGCAGCTCCTTGTTTTTATTTTCGACTGCGAGGAAAGTCGCCGAATGTGAGTCATAGAGATGCTAATCCAGCACTTGAGGCGACGGCAGAATTTTTTTTTTTAAAAACTTTATAGCTTAAAAGACTGAAGATTTGGATACTTCATACCTTGTAAAGTTGCTTTATGTCCTAACGTTTCAATCTTTCATATGTCCATTTTGCTTGATTTAAAAAAAAAAGTATAATTAAGAATTTTGATTTAAAAAGAGAGGCGAAAGATACCAAAGGGACATTCAAACTCAAAAGTAGAAAATAAACTGACAACGCCATGGCTAAAAATTAAAAAAAACCAACAGACAAACAATAGTACACAAAACACAACATAGAAAACTAAATACTAAGCAACACGAACCCCACCAAAAACTAGGGGTGATCTCAGGTGCTCCGGAAGGGTAAGTAGATCCTGCTGCACATGTGGCACCCGTCGTGTTGCTCATGTTAGTAAGTAATTTACTAAAACTCCAAACATTTGATAAATCCTCCCATTCGTTAGAAGTTAACTAATGAATATTAGTAATACACTGTGTATATGTATAGAGCAATCCACCGTGCTCAATATGCAAAATTTAATTTTTATAATATTTTTAAAAGCGTGGCATGAAAAAAAGTTCCCCATTAACCTTTTCTCAAGACCATGGATTTTTATTTCTATAATCACAAACAAAAACAATCGGAATCTGGTTTTCATCTTGTTGAGGAACAGAAAATTTGGCTGTTCTCCAAACCAAGGACTCAGCACCTCGATACGTATTACTGTAATATCTTGGTCCGTTTGCTGTTATTCTAATAGCTCCTTGAGTTTTCCTGTATCGAAAGAAACGGCGCTTTTGACGACCCGGGATCAAAATCATTGGTTGGCAAGCAATTCCACATTCATCAACTGCAGTGATAAAAAATCTCGTCGCCTTTTGTTCCGGATTTTTGATACCGATGTACGAAATTTCCGTTGAAACTGTGCGTTTGTTGTCCAAAAAGACTGTGTCTTCGTATATGCCATAGTAATTTAAGCCATATGAAGAAACTCTAACTTTAAACAAACCAGATTTATCGTAGCTGCATGATTTACGTTTCGACCGTGCATTGGCTTGCAAATTAGAAGTAAACTCTAATGGTTGTCCATCAGAAAACACATCAGTATTATTCAATTTACGCCCTCCCATGTTAACTGGATATGACGCATAAATTATATCACCATGTCGTAAATTGACAACTTTGACTGGAACAAATACCCATAATTTTTTTCCTACTTTACAATCTAATCTAAATGAATTCTGTATTGGATTTCCGCCACATACTTTCTGAAATTCTGGTATTTTCAGTCCGTCAATAGAAGGCATTCTTTGAGGAAAATGTTGGGTATTGATGTTAGAAGGAGGACCAGGCCTTCCAGGTGTTCTCCCCGTCATGTCCTGGTGTGCTCCGTTCGGCCCAGGCCTACCGTTTAGACCAGGTTGGCCTTGATGTCCCTTATTTCCAGGTGTCCCTGATCTGATTCTAATACTAGGCGTACTTGCAATAGTGATAGACTGCTTCTTCAAAGTCTTAAGTGCAGAGAAAAATTCCTCAGCTGTTATTTTTCGACCAGATAAATCTGCAGGTTTTGGTTGACCTCTAGAACTTGACGGAAAACCAGATGCAAAACTCTTCAAACCTGCAGATCCTGGTTGACCTCTAGAACTTGACGGAAAACGAGATGCAAAATTCTTTGGCAATGGAATTTTTCTTAAAAGTCCATTATTGGTAGGAGATGTTGCACTTCGTCTGTTGTGTACTTCAAAAACGTCTTCCGAAGTAAAGCTGGGTAAGGCGGCTTCTGATCTTTTAGAAACACACGTTGCTGTAAATATATTACAGTCAAGCCACTTTGATCCACAGTTTGGTGCCTGAACGCTACACGATGGTTGAGGTGCACAAGTATAATAGGTCTCGGTCCAAAAATTTTTATATCCATCAGCATTTGTAAGATTAACATTATTGAAAGGTGGCAGATTTGTCATTAAGCTATATGATTGATGCCCCGGCTTGTCCAAAACTGTGCTCGGGTAGTTTTCCGGATTTTGTCCATTTTGTTTTTGACGGTCTCCCATATGCAATCAATAAAAGCATGATGCATGTAGAAAATAGGATCGAAAGGAGCAAGGTCTAAGTAGTTCATATCGCCACCAACCCACCCATGCACACCGTCATGATATCTTTCTAAACTGGTTAAGAATCCCTCGTAATCAGTACTGTCATTGAATAGCGATGTCAATTTTTTTTTTGTAAAAAGGATCGACCAATCACTTTTGACTTCTCTATTTATTTGTCTTACCCATCCTCCGAAAGGTACTGATACAGTTCCTTGTGCCTTTCCAAGAAACTTTTCGGTAAATATAACAGTATCTATCGAGTGAGTTTCCAATGCACTATCCAAGGTGGAATCCCAGTACGGAAGCATGACATTTGGATTCTTTTCTTGCAATGCAAGTTCATACCTAAATATTAAACAGAAAGAGAAATTGTCATAATTGACTTCAGAGTATTTGAAGATAAATCTAAGTTTAATATCATAACTGTTTCTTATGCAAAAACTTAAAAAACGGTAGAACAGGTCTCGGAACGATCCAACTATCGATACACCTAATATAAACAATGGTATAAACAAGGGAAACATGAATAACAAAGAAACTAGCCCAGTAAAACAGACTACATCAACCATCAACACCCGACGCGGCGACTTCCCCGAAAAAAAATCCCCAGACGGATATACAAATACAAGCTTCAACTAACAGCAAATAGCCAAAATAGCCTGAATTGATACTTGCACAAATTGCGTAGGGATTAAACCAGTATACGTGCACACGAACCTGAAGGTGCCACAGCCGTTGGTTGGACACTGCCACTAAAGAAAACAATTCAAAACAGTAAGTCTTAAAAACCGTTAAACCATCGGAAGATGGAACCATTTTAATTTAATTGGTTAGATTAAGAGATGAGAAAGACCAGATGGCCTGGGGATATTTAACAAAATGTTTAACAGTATATTTTTACATTTCCAATAAAATCAATGGAAAGATGATGAGAGCAAAAATTCATATCTACATTTGCCTACTTTTGACCATACCAAAACCAGGTCGACCAGTGAAGGGTGAATTTTTCTTCAAATAATTTTCAGATAGAATCTCCAATCCCCTGTCCTTTCATTGGATACAATCACTTGTTTGAATCATATTATTTTTTGTAATACCACTAAGAAATGCAAGTTATTATGGAAAAATACTAAATTTGAAGATCTGTTAAATTAATATATATATTAATATTTGGAATATAATTTTTTTAAACAATACTATACATCAAAAATATTTCAAGTATGTACATGTACTTGGAAGATAAAACAAAAATCCCCAAGTTTACTTATTGCCTGAAATGATGTTTGGCAATAAGTTGAATAATCATCATCAGATTTCAGGAAATAAGCCTAATGCCTAAAATTTCAAGGCAATAACGTAATGCCTAGTCGTTAGCCTATTGCCTAGGATTTAAACTTAATGCCTTATTTAACTTATTGCCGCTAACATATGTAACCCCTTGCTTACAAATCTTGAGATTTGGGCGTTTCTAATGAAGATTAATCCAGAAAAACGCATCGGACGCATGCATTAATTGTTATTCTCATTTACTAGAAATGGGTCGATACTATTGCTTGTGGACTGTTAGTCCCCGAAGGTATCATCAGTTCAGTGTTCAATGTCTCGGTACTGAAATGATTTTATAACATAATTTTCCAACATTAGCCGTTGATAATTTAAGAAATTAGTAAGACATTGAGATTCGTAGTCTCTATAGCAAAGTTGACTTAAGATGAATTTGGCTATTCTTTTCATGTCTTTTTTCGTTATTAAGCTCCTAACGTTGCCGCATATTCACGCATCTCTGGCTTTCAAATGTTTAGGTTTGAGCATTCCTGATGAAAGCCAGAAAAGCTCTTTGGACGCAAAACAAAATCATTAAGTTTTATTTTCGTTTACTAGTACTGGGTCGATACAACTGCTGGAGTAATTTAAATTGCCGAGGGTATCACCAGTTCCGTAGTTAGGGCATCGGAACTGACATGATTTTATAATATATTTGATTAAATTTTCTATTGATAAATTAAAAAAAATCTAAGATCTATGCAATTGTGTGTGTTGCACATTATTAGGTAGTGGTTTTATTGTCTCGTCTGCGACTAAATATTGAACACCCTCCCTTGCCTAAGTTTTAGTAAACTTCATATTTTACAATTCGGTTGGAAAAAACGAAAACTGAAAATAATGATAGGAAATGCATGCTTTAATACTGTATCAATTGTGAGATATATACTCCATATGCAAGCGCTGCTGCAATGTTTATATATAGAAATGAAAACTCACGATTGGACAGCTGTAATAAACTCCTTTGTCATAAACGTTTGCTCCCCACTGACCCCCATCGTCCTTTTCGACATGAAAGTCAAGATATGATGCAGGATTAACTAACTGTGCCTGTGGTATTTTATATTTCAAGTTCGATTGGACATATTCGTTCAACATAGTCACCAAACTGTAAAGTTTAAGTTAAAGGATAATGCTAGCTTCTTTTCATTCTTCCTGAGAAGCTTCAGTATACAGTCTGCCTCA
Organism: Mytilus coruscus; assembly: GCA_017311375.1. Classification (NCBI taxonomy): domain Eukaryota; kingdom Metazoa; phylum Mollusca; class Bivalvia; order Mytilida; family Mytilidae; genus Mytilus; species Mytilus coruscus. The sequence continues at coordinate 104,815,011 of CM029595.1, read as the reverse complement.
TAGCAATAAGGAAACATTTAAACCTGTTATTCTCAACGGACCCCTTATTGTCAATTTCTTGATGAAAGTCAAGACATGAAGCAGACTTAAAACTGTGTCACAGATTTCCTTTATTTCAAGTTCGATGGCATAGATGCGTTCAACACAATTACCAAGTACAACAAAGGGTAAGTGAAAGTACGTATAATTATATGAAATACTTTAAGTAAAGGCAAGGTGTAAAAAACTAAAAGTTTACAAACACCATAGGAAATGTAACATCTTGCTTCCCGTTTGATAGAGCTTTCTTACAATTTGACGAAAGGTACGTACGCTTGACGAATCCTACGTAAGACTCGTTTTAGGAATCCTTTATTTTGACATATTGATGTAGTCTTCATCGAAGCGTCATGGAACTTCGAAGGCGTTTCGACTCAATGTTTGCCTATCAAGGACCATTACACTACATACAACGACACTTTAAACTTAAATGTCCGTGCAATATAGGAATTTCGGAACGTACGAGAGATAAAAGTAAAATACTACCAAGGGGAAGGAGATAACTCTAAAAAATTTCATAAACATAGACTCGTCAGAAGAAGAAAAAAAACCCACCCCTTTTCCCCTAAAAAAATTACAACTTTGCATTACTTAACCAAGAAAATACCAAAAATACAAGGCAAATAGATTGGCTTCTACCCTCACACAAAAAATAAGATAAAATATAAAAGAAAACAAATACTTCCTAAATTCAAAAATTTGAAACTCTAAAAATAGTAAAATTGAAAAAAATACCTCCAAAATACATTATGCCGGGGCTCTTTTAATAACCTGCAGAGATTTCCCGGCTCCCCTGGTAATACCCATTGTCGTCTGGTGGTGTGTCCATACACCTGAGTTAGGCTCACCTATGGAATCGTTCTTTCAACGTAAAGTAGCGTTTTCGTCCTGAACATTCATGAAATATTTGCCACTGGAAGTTCAGCGACCAATAATCACCAATCGTCCGAGCATGTTTACTGTTTAATCGTCATTATGAAATCCAGAAGATATATAGTGCAAGATTGTAGATTTATTTTCTTGATATACGTTTAGGTGTTAAAATGTGAATGTAAATGAAAACAAAACAATATCTATATACTTAGTTGATCTATAATTATGGAGCTCAAGTGCGGATTTAGGAGTGGGGTGCAACCGAGGGTCTCTACTCAACAGACATATTCCTAGCCTTCTATTCTAGATCTTCGCCTTGGTTTATTATATGCAGAACTTAGTCAGAGAAGGAGACAGTTCAATTATACGAAACGCCTAAGTTTTCCTTTTTTTCTTTGCATTGATGTTGATGATCATCTATTTGTTGGTTGGCTGTTCTCTCGTGGACATTTGTCCTATATCTAACTATTAGTAGTTAAAACAAAGCTGTTTGTGTGGGTGTATGTGTGTGTGTTTATTGTCCCCATTCCCTTGGAATTGACATTGAATTTCACATGTTCGCTCGTGTTAACATCTTCTGTAAATGCTAAATGCACCACTGATTGGTCCACAATTATTAGATGATTTAAACAAAAACGTTTAAAAGAATTATCCAAAATCAATTGCATATCTAGCATTAAGGTAGATTCACTGTATACCGCCATCTTGGATTGTACAATAGCAGTATATAATCGGTCTAGTTCTTTGCCTAAATCTGCAAATTTTGAGACAAATTTACAAATTATGTGTAAAATTGTTTATTTGTATAAAGAAAAACGATTGATTTATTGCATTATCCAAAATGATTAAACAAATACCAATTATTTGTGTTTTTAGAAGAAATTTTTTCAACTTAACCATTTAAGGAGAGATACCTCTTATAGTTAAAATTTTATACTGGAATGATAGTTTTGTAAGGGCCATATTTGGCCCCGATTATAAAGTTCAATGTTACAAGATAAAAAATGTTTTAAGTTGACTTAAAGACATATGAGAAGGTTAAATAGAACTATTTGTGTCAAAGTTTTATTCTAAAGCGTTGATTGTTACATCCCAAATAGGTCAAGATAAGAGATTTTGGCGACATTTGACAAAATCAGCCGGATTTCAACCTAATTTAGGATTAGGAAACATAGAGCACAGGCGTCGACAAACTAAATATTCAAGTTAAAACATGTGAAATGTCATTACAAACATTATTTTAAAAAATCTTTTTTGTCGACGTATGCGCTCTATGTTTCCTGTCCAATAATCAATGGAAATTTACCCATTTTCATTGATTTTTCCGTGAAAAATCAAAATGAGTACTATTTGTGACGTCATGAATAAAACGCAGGTACGTAAATTTTCAACAAAAAGGCTTATTTCCTATCTAGTCACTGTATTAGCTATGATTCATTGTGATATTGGTCAATAAATCCTACTTTGAAATTTAAGCTAAAAAACGGGACCATTTCATGGCCTAATCGAACATACTCCTTTCATTTTTTACTTGTAGCAAGAAAACAAGTCCGGTGACATCATTGTTTCTTTTTATTTTCTTAAAGCATATTACAAAACCTATCTTCTCATATTTTTTTTAAAGTTTTATCTCATAGATTTCTTTTATTCACAAAAATGAGTTTTTTCATGAACAATCTATTCAAATTTGGGAAATTTGCATGACTTGTAGCTTGAAAAATAACACGGTGACCCATACTTGTTCTTATATTTTTGAGAAAAGCATAGTAAATTTTCAATTTAGCAAATTTTAAGAAAATACTATCTAAGGAAATATATACTGATGATCCACATTAACTGAAGATATTACTGGTTGAAAACAGACAATGGAAATCATCTGTGGAATACTAAGCCAACGACCATTTAACTTTCTAGGGGGAAAAAGGGGGGTATAGTTTTTGTTCCGTTTCACATTTTTTTCCTGCGATCGCAAGTGTCACATTACTTTTTTCACATTAACCTTTAAATTAAAAATCTTTTTTCCCCCAGATATATTTCATATTACTTTTTTTCAAAACATTGTAGCATCATTGTCTTGCAAATCTCGATGATCCACGTTGAGAATTTGATAATAGCATACTCATTAAAAATTAAAAATAATCGTGAATTTTGTCGTTAAATTTAGAGTATCGTACTTCAATAATTTCATTAAAATGTTAAAATGGTGAAACGCATGCTTGAACAATTCCCGCGCAAATGTGTGTAATCGTGGTTAACATAAGTAACGTATCGGACATAAGTGTATTTGAAACTATTTTTATTTTTTTTTAGATATTAAAAGCGTGTTTTTTATATGCGATAGAGCTTTCTTACATTTTGACGAAAGGTACGAACGAACGTAAAGGGAGCATGTATTATATTTCCACAATAACAATTAAGAGGCTTTGTTTTATCCGGTAAAATAGCATTCTTTTCTAAATCAAATTTATCTTAAAAAAATAAGCATATCGCAAATAATACACGCTTTTAATATCAGAAAATAAAGGAAAATCGTGTCAAATACACTTACGTCCGATACGTTACTTACGTAAACCACGATTACACACATTTCCGCGGGTATTGTTCAAGCACGAGTTTCACGATTAATATTTTAATGGCATTATTGAAGTACGTAAATCTAAATTCAACGAAACGATTCACATTTATTTTTATTTTTTATGAGTACACTATCAGCAAATTGTCAACGTGGATCATCGAGATTTGCAAAACAAGGATGCTACAATGTTTTGAAAAAGTAATGTGAAATAAATCTGGGAAAAACAGATTTTGTGATCAAGTTTTTTTTTCTATTAGTGTTATCATGTTAAATGTGAAAAAAAGTAATGTGACGCTTGTGATCGCAGGCAAAAAAAGTGAAACTATAACTATAACTGCAAATTCAGTTTAATATGAATGTTACAAAGTTCACACTGTTAAACAAGCATTAAATGGCTAAAAAAAAAAAGAAAACAGCAAATTATTTTTTGTCTCAAAATTTTAACACTATAAGGTAAAGAGAAAATCTGGATTCAGAATTTTTTGTTTGTAATCTTCTTGACCACAATATTTTTTTCCGTCAAATTGGGTATCAGAATATTTTTTAGAAAAAAATCATAGCCCCCTTGAAGTTAAATGCTCATTCTCTTTCACTCAAAGCAAAAACGAAAAGCTTGGGTGTTTTGGCCAATTAAACCGTCTCTCTCTCTATCTGACTTAATTGTATACAATAGATTAAGGCAAATATCTAAAATTGGAGGCTATGAATGTGTCTGTTGAGTAGAGGTACTCTGGTGCGCCTCACTCCCAAATCTGCCCTTGAGCCTTAATTATAGATCAACTAATTATATACATGTAAATCGTTTTATTTACATACACATTTCAACACCTAAATGTATATCAAGAAAATAAATCTCCAATTTTGCATCATATATATTGTGGATTTCATAATGACGATTAAACAGTAAACATGCTTGGAAGATAGACGCATAGTGGTCACTCAACGTCTAGTGGCTAATTTTTCATGAATGTTCAGGACAAAAACGCAATTATACGCTAATATAACGGTTCCATAGGAAAGCCTAACTCCGGTGTATGGACAATGAATATTACACAGGGAGAGGCGGTGATTCACAAGTTATTAAACGAGCACCAGCATATGGCATACTATGAAGGTCATCTTTTTTTCTTCATTTTATTATTTTGGGCGTTGCAAATATTGAAATAAGGAAGTATTTTAGTATTTGTTTTTTATTTTTTATTTTTTTTTTCAGAGAGAAGTGGACAATGTATTTGCTTTCAATTGGTATTTTCTTAGGATAATAATGTAGCATTGTAATTTTTTTTAAAGTGTGAGGGGAGGGGGGAGAATTTTTTTAAAAGTTTTTATGGGTATTTTTTTCTTCTGACTACCCTAAATTATTACCTATCATACGTCCCGAAATCCTATATCTCACGAAAAATATAATTTAATAAGTGTCGTTGCATGTAGGGTAATGGTCCTTAATTGGCTAACATTAGGGGAAATGCCATCGAAGTTCCATGACGATTATTTAAATATGTCAAAATAAAGGATCCCTAAAACGAGTCTTACGTATGATTCGTCAAGCGTACGTACATGTACCTTTCGTCAAATTGTAAGAAAGCTCTATTATGAGAATGTCACCACACTTATATGTGTATCATTGTAATTTTGCTTAGTTTCTTCTGTTACCTATTCTGACATCGGACTCGGACTTCTTTTAAACTGAGTTTTACTGTGCGTATTGTTGTGTGTTAGTTTATTCTATATTGGATAGAGGTATAGGGGGAGGGTTGAGATCTCACTAAAAAATGTTTAACCCCGCCGCATTTTTCCGCCTGTGCCAGGTCAGGAGCCTATGGCCTTTGTTAGTCTTGTATGTTTTTTTGTTTAGTTCATTTATATGTTTCGGAGTTTGATGTGACGTCCATTTTCAATGAACTAGTACATATTTGTGTTTAGGGGCCAACTGAAGCCCGTCTCTGGGTGCGGGATTTTCTCGCTGTGTTGAATATGAGTGGCCGTTCATGTCATTTGCGCGATTATATACGCGTATGTAATTATATACGCGTATGTATACGCGTATATCACCAAGACCAATTGGTGGCCTTGGAATGTTTTCTGCTCTTTGGTCGGGTTGTTGTCTCTTTGACACATTCCCCATTTCCATTCTCAATTTTAGAGTATACAGTATATTGTCATACTTATTGAGTATAATAAACGATAATCCAATAACCAACATTACTTGTCCCATCTTAGGTAACGTAACGTCCTTAGTGGTCGTTCTTAATAAAATTGCACAATCAATTTCGATATATTGTGTGTTCCGGGAATCATGAAGGGAATCTGTTCATCAAGTGACTTATTGGAGCAATTCAATCTACCTCTTTCCTGCAAGATACCATTTGCATGCAGTATTGGGTCATGACCTCGATATTTGTTTGAATGATTTTGTGTAATCGTATGCTTCCATTCTGCTTGAGAGCCTTTTTGTGTTTAGTTCATTAGGTCAGTTACTTCATATTTGTCTGACAAAGAGATACGACCGCCATTTTGAACATAAGTCAGGCAGTTGGTTATCTCATTTTAACTTGCTATGCGGTATGGTATTTGCTTATTATTGAAGGCCGTACGACGACCTATAGTTGCTAAAATTAACGTCATTTGGTATCTGGTGGATAGTTGTCTTATTGGCAATCGTACCACATCTCCTTGTTATACATTGTAAATAAGGTCCAGTCCGTACAATAAAGTACTCACACATTGTTTTCAATATAATGTAATTATATGCGACTGTCATATAAGTGAGAGGTTTAACTAGCAATAAAACCAGGTTTAATCCACCATTTTCTACATAAAGAAATACCTGTACCAAGTCAGGTATATGACAGTTGTTTTCCATTCGTTTGATATGTTTAATTTTTTGATTTTGCCATTTGTTAAAGGTCTTTCCGTTTTGAATTTTCCTTGGAGTTCGGTATTTTTGCTATTTTATTTTATATACTATTAGAGATTTCCAATAAATGATGTTACTCAACATAACCAACCTATCTGAACGTATCCCGGCCTATTGCATTGAAGCATGACGGAGGGGAGCATAGGTTGCATGAATCTTTTGCTTGTTGAATACACATACTTTGTTGGAATAAATGTTATTTAAAAGTTTATCAAATCTACTATTTTAAATCTTTACATATTTTGTTATTAAATTCTGGGTGATTTTATTGACAACATTTTAAGGGAACAATTAATCCAGTTACCAGGAATAAAATGCACCGATCATTACAAGGTCATTTCACTTGACCAATATATTTAATTCACAAAGGGTGAATTCTTAGAATTATTCAATTAAAACTAAGCTTGATAAAATAAAAATAACGAAATCTGAAGCGAGATGATATTCTCATTTTTGATTTATAAGTAATAAGGTTAAAACAGGAGTTTCAAACACGCCGGTATGTAAAAGGTGAACCCAACTTACTCCTTTTTAAGCATACTTCTATATTTTATTTCAAGAAACTTTGTCAGAGGCATAAATTCAGAGCACAGATGCATCTATTTCGTAGTACTTTGTCATCTTTCAGTAGAATTTTATCAAATGGAATTTAAGGGGATGCATCTTCAAGGAAAAAATCACTACTCCTTACTAAATCAGTTATTTTTTTTTTTTTCAATTCTACTGTTTAATCATAATGATGCATGGGTTCGGTTCTATGAAGAGTCTGTACAAATGTATGTGTAATTTAATGTCATTGCTCACAAATTGTTTTTGAAATGTTTGGAGTTTAACTTATACAAATATGTCTGAAAAAAGCGGATATGTATGGAATATTTGATCGCAGTTTTGTAAAGAAGGACGATCCTTTAGCTTTCATGACTAACTTATGATAGGAAGGGATATGATATTTTCTTGTCTCTGCGTCCGTCCGTTCGTCCGTCCCGTTCCAAATATAAAATGTTTACCAAATTAGAGTTTGATACGGATTAAGTGGTTCACTGAACACGATAATGTGAGAGGGCACGGTGTCTTATTTCCACATTTTATTGTTTCAAACGTACATGTATGTATATCTTATATATTCATAACAGCATCGATGGTCTTGTGGTAGCTCGCCTCAACAGCAGAGTGGCTTGAATTATATTTCTTTTGAGGTAAACGATTTTGGCAGTCAACGCCTCGACATGGTTTAAGGATTGCAATGCAGGTTTGATCGATTGATTGTTGTTGGCTGACATCAAGTGACAAAAATACATGCATATTCAGGACAAGAAAAATAGGTAAATAGAGGGGGTCGACCAGGAACAGCATGCTTTTCAACTGCAACTGAAAAAGGAAAGCCTTATAAACAGGGACAGACATTTTGTCTAGAGCTAATAATTGAACTCTCCTTACATCAGATTGAACGTCCCCATTCCGACTGGACGTGGCTGTGTATTTATAAATCCCATACAACCAAACAGACGACCCTTTTAACATTTGTTATACTGTTGATAAGGTCTTGTATAGAGTACATACTGGTACAGCCCGCAAAGCTAAACTCCACCCCCTCTTTTCCAAAGAAAAGTTACTCTTGATTGGTTACACACTGGCACAAATATCCTGTCTATGAAAAATCCGGATTTATTGAGTTTTATCATGGAATAATAGTATATTCCAGTGCGCATTAAATCAATACATTGCTATGATAAAACGTTTTACTCTCAGTACTAAATTACAGACATGTCCTGGTTAAAACAAAAATAACTGACAGAATTATATTTATAACCTCCTCTTAAATGCTTTTTGTACAGATTTAGTGATATCAAAGGTTAAGATCCACTTTATATTGTTACTTTATACGTTATGGAGGTTTTGACAAGATCCATGGATTATGATAACTTGGAGAACTGGCTTATTTTAATCAAGATATACGTCAGTGGGAAGAGGGGCACAGTTTGTTCCATAGGTATGATAAGTGTCTGTTAAAAACCACCAAAAGTAACAAGTTCTTTGTAAAGAAAAAATCAAGCATCATGCCAGTTTCACAGTTATAACCTCTTGTTTGAATGATTTTGTTATAAGGTATACTTTGTCCGGTCCATTAGTTGTATCTACCATGTTCATATTATTGAAAGAAAGTTAGACTTATATTTTTTTAATTCAATAATGAGTAATGCGTGTGTAAGGGAAAAGGATAAAGAAGTCAACGTTTAGAACCATCTTCACTCTCTACTCGACTTTTAAATACACGTTAAAAAAATTTCTGTATCCCTTTTTTTCTAATACTGTGGAATCATTATTATTCGTTGGATACCAATTTTCGTAGATTTTGTGGGTACAGGGGAACCACGAATTTAAAAATTCAACGAAACACAATTTTTCTATAAGAATATATGCAGACTTTGGCAAAACCACGATATCAAATATCTTCGAAATTTCAAATTTACCTCAAACCACGAAAATTGGTAACCAGGAAAATAAATGAATCCACAGTAGTCAAAAATTGTTGAGGAAGTTGCGTCATTACCTCAATGGAAGCTACTGTGCGGGAGGTCTTGGTTTCGACCCAATGGCGGTTCTAATCAAAGATTGTCTGTCATTCTGCTAAACACGCTATATTTAGGAGTAAGAGCAAAGATTGGTCGGTCCAGAGTCAGAATAATGTGTCCTGTTAGGATGAAATGTCTTCCTGCAGACTGTTTGTTACCTTGTGAAATAGTACGTTTGAACATTTGGATCAGCGTGACAGTCTATTGTATATTCAAACTACATATAAAATGAACACTCATGGTCCTACATCCCACTGATACCTATATCTTAGCATTGCGCAAAGTAGTGATCTTCTACACTGCATTGGGAATAAAAACACCTTAAAGCAAATAAAATAGTGTGCCGTTTTGACTGCATTGCGCATCAAAAAACATTTTTTCTATGTTTCTTTCTTATGATCCATTCACTTCAATGATTTATGCAGTAAAACAAATTCGGTGACCACTTATAAACTGTTTATCACTAAAATGGATAAAAGACTATAAATAAATGTACTGCAAGGGAGATAAAATATATTGCATTTAAATGTCTTTTGTAATTTTAAACTGCCATTCCCGTTAAACAAAACAACACAGAACAATCCTTAATCGAGCACACCTGCTAAAATAAACCTATAAAGTGAATTTTGTCTATCTATAAATTTTTGATAAATTTTTAATAAATGAAAAATTCTTTTATTTAGAAATTAAATGATAGCGATAGTTTTATCTCAATTTTCAACTTTTATCAAGAGACACATTCTGAAAAACACTGATTTTGACATTTCTGAAATTGCCAGAAAAAAATTCTTCTGAAAAATCTTTTTTCACAAAAAATATAAATTAATAGAAAGGTAGATAATAAAAGAAGGAACATAGAATTTAGAAAAAAATAAGCATGTAAAATACGGAATAATGGAGCATTCATCAGCAAAGTATTTTGAAAACTAATTGTCATAATCAAATCCATGAAAGATGAACTCGAATTGATCGTATGCTAGGTAATTGATACGTGTGTTCCTCAATCTTATGTCAGTGAAAATTAAAGCGGTAATCAGGATAAGCACGTGATAAATAAAAATGCATGATTTCTATCATTTTTCATCATTTTGAAATTATTTGAAATGAACGAAAATAAGGTTGGTAATAACCGTTCCCGTTAGGTACGTACGTATGTCATTTTATTGGAAATCTCTATTTAGCGATACTCTTTCAAGGAAATGCATGCTTTAATACTCAATTGTGAGATATATACTTCATATGCAAGCACTGCAGTAATGTTGATGGATAGAAATGAAAAACAAAACAGGAAATTGGTTGTTTAACTTTAGTTATCGGTGTCACTGTATTATATGATATAAAATATGGAGATGTGGTATGCTTGCCAAGGAGACAACTTTCCGTCAGTGTCTAAATGATGTGTCTATTTGTTTTTCCTCCCGTAGTATTTCACAATTTGTCAATGTATTGGTAATTTTGGGCGTGATACATAAAAGAAGCTTGATATGAATGTTGTCCTGTCGATGTTCATTTTCGATGCCATGTCATTTATATGTTTGCTTGGTTTTCTCTTTAACGTTTACTTAATAATATTTGTGTTCATAGCAATCATGCTTTTGTTAATTACATAAAAAGAAAACCTTTCATGCTGTTTGGCGAAAAACCTGAAGCATAACATTATTCAGTGGCATGATTTAAGTACCTAAAACTATGGGTGACAATTTCAAGAATCCAATAAGCATCTATAATTTATCAATGAATAAATAAATGCGGTATCATCTTATATATTTCGAGTATTTAAATTCGGTCATAGATAAAAGATATACTTACATAACTAGGAAATATCTATGCCAACCAACAAAAGCTACTCCCCCATGAGCATTCTTTCGTGTATCTCGGTGATATTCAGCAAAAGCATCATACTTATTTGGCCGTACACTCTGAAAAGTTATTGATCAACTTATCAAAGCTTTTAATTAGTATCAGACTGACTGACAAATGTATATATGTCAATCGACAAACGATAGTGTTTATAAAAAACATTTGATACATTACATTCCATTGAAAAATATGCATTAGGATATTTGAGTATACGACAATAAAAAACATTCAAGTAAGCTATAATTTTGTATGCCATACGCACGTTTCGTCTACAAAAGTCTCATCAGTTCACTCGAATCAAAAAAGATAAAAGGCCAAATAAAGTATGAAGTTAAACAGCATTGAGGATAAAAAAATGCTGAAAGGGATTGCCAAATACAGTTCAAATTGAATTAACTCCACAGAGAACAATAGCTATTGTATTTATTCATTTGGACAGTACACTTAACAAAACAATTCACTGTGACTCGACTGTAAGTGTTGATCTCCACCTATTGCAGTTTATTAAAAATTCATGACCAAATTGCAATTTGTTTTATCAACCAAAACTGTTCAACTAGTCAGAAATTTTAACGAACTGCTGTAGCAAACCACAGTCAAGTTGTTAAAATGTAAGTTGATAAAATAAAACATACTTACAATTCTATTAGACTTTAATTCCACTTTATTGATATTATGAAAATCATGTTAAGAATGTGTATACATATTTTTGTTGTAACTGTTATGCGAAAGGTGATAAGTAGTAATTTTTCAATTGCTAAAACAACACTTTATAAATTACATGCGTCTGAAGCACTTTTCTTGACTTACCTTCATTGGGAACGCTCAAAGCCAAATATTTAAAGCCAATGATGTATAAGAACGGAAACATTTGAAGAGCTATATGACTAAACAGAACCCAAAAATAATAGCCAAATCCATCTAAGGTCCTCTTTGCCTGAGGGAGTTGAAACCTTGGTTTCGTAATAATTTCTAAATTTACTAACGTACAATTTAAAAGAGGTATGTTATTAATCATGTCAGGAACGAAGTACTGACTACTGATGAGGTAATGATACCTCAGGGACTGAAAGTCCACCAGCAGCAGTATCGACCCAGTGCTGTCTGTAAAAAATGAAAACAACACTTTATAAATTTCATGCATCCGAAGCGCTTTTCTGGATTTACCTTCAGGAACGCTCAACGCCGAATATTTGAAAGCCAATGATGTATAATTAACCTGCATCTATGTTCTACGTTTAACATACGTTATGTTTTAACATTATTATGACAATGTAATAGACAGAAAAAAAAGAAGTTTACAGATCAATTGAGAAAAAGTATTATTTTACAGCTCCTGCTCACGTTAACACAACAATCAATTTTCCGCGGCACACATAGACTAACGATCTAGAATTTTATACTTACAGTATCTTTTTTTAAATCGTTAATTGCCTTATGATAATCATCTCTTTCTTGGTCAGTTAGCATTCTGTACTCTTTGCGCTGTCGTGGTTGCGACCCTGTTGTTTGTCCTTGTGACATTGTCGTTGACAATTGTGGTTGAGTGGTGGTCGTTGACGAGTGTGGTTGTATAGACGGTGGGTGTGACATTAATGTATGAGGTTCAGATCTTGTCATGGAATTACCACTTGCATGTAATGGTGTAAAGCTTGGTCGCTGTTGGGATTTTTCAACAAGTGACGAAAGCCAATCAAATGTTTGTTTTGACACCTTGTCACATGGTTTTCGATTTGACCACTGAAATTGTAGCAAGCAAGATGTGCTAATTTGCTCGTCCGTCATAGGAAAGTTTTGATCACTTGTTCGTAAACATCGCCTTAGATTTGTAGGAATTGATACTCGTTTAACATCGCAGATTATGGACGCCAATAATGAGCTCATAATGAAATATGTCTGAGAACATATAAAAGAAAAAAAACGACTTAAAATAATTAAGAAAACAATACAAACTGTAAATAAGTATTTTAGCGATGATTGGCACTAGTGCAGAATGAACCGATTACCCTTTCTTGGTACCAATGTTCACTCTAGGATTTAAAAGGGATTTAGTTTTCTGTGTAGTGTCTGGTATACTGTTACTTTTCTTTCGTCTTTTGGGCATGGTGTTGTTCTACAACTTATGGTTTTGGACTTCCAATAGTATCTTCTTTCTATTTCTCGTCAAAACGCCATGGTGATGTGTAAAATTTATTTTAATTTCTTTTAATACATAAATGTTTTCCCTCGCAAAATTAAAGATTAAAATGATTATCTTTTGAAAGAAATTATTATGTTAGAAGAACGATTCAAATGCGTTGTTTTACTTTCGTAGGACAATTGTTTAAATTTAAATCCGACACTACTCTGTCAACTTAAAGTCATTTTTGGACTGGCTGAGCTTGTGTCACTTATGAACAATGCAATGTGTAAACAGTTGATTAGTTGTGATGAACAAAATTTTATGATTCGAAATATTTGGCACCATACGACGTGCTATTCTGTAGATTAAATAACATTAATATAATTCGTGCGTCCGAAGCGCTTTCCTAGATTAACCTTCATCAGGAACGCTCAAAACCTCCAAAATGTGAAAGCTAGAATATACAAGACTTGAATATGTGAAGATCTATTTTCATGACATTTGCCAGTGCAAAATAAAGACATGCAACACTATCACTAAGTAACCACACAAAAAACGACAGAAAACAAACCAAACCAAAAATTAACAAAACAAACAAAATTGCTACAGAGTGGCGGATGTCCCCGCCATTTCACTGGTGCATGTAACTATTAAGCATCGTTTATGACAATAAAGACAGTAACTTACCAAATCAAAGAAATTGTAATTGTGTGCTTCAGTTGAAATAAAGAAGATCACCGAATTTTCTTGTATTTTGCGAGCCAACATCTAGCTTGTATGGAACAAACTGATGAAGAATTTGACATATTGATTACTGCATTGGAGAGGAGGAATTCAATTTGGAACAAACTCGTTGAACTCTTGTGGGGTTTTTGTTTTGTTTAGAATTGTAGGTGCTTAAAAAAAAAACGTCATTTGTGTTGTCGCTGTTTGATTGCTGAGCATACTTCCGTTTGCCACATAAAAGTCGCTCATGAGGCAGACAAACCCAACCCTCCGACGAAAAAAGTTATTCTTGTATAACGACAAATACGACGAATACAAACAAAAGTACACTCCCAATCCTTCCTTAACAAAATGTTTTATGACTTATGAGTTTGAACGTCCCTTTGTTATCTTTCGCCTCTCTTTTAGATATGAAAGAAGAAGAAAGCAGAAAAGCATAATTTTTTACCTTTACATTCATGGCTGATTTCCTAAAGTAATAGGAGGCAATATTAAGAAAACACATTTTATATCTAAAGGCGGTAAGTATGCATCATACTTCCAATTAAACTTGTGTATTAAAAGGGTAAATGAATGCATATATTAGCCTTTTTATATTAATATCTTGTATATTTTTTTATGTAGTTAGACTGTAATGTATGCAAAGTCGCTTAGAAAATGTTGATAATGACTTCAGAAAATAAATAACAATACATGTATATAATTATATTTGCCTTGAAGAAAATATTCAGTTAATTCCAGTAGCCTTACAAAATGTACTTACCTTATCACAGGAAGAAAATCATGTTGTAGTCTGTAGCAACTGTCAAAAGAAAGCGCAGAAACTGATATGCTGAGTTTTCGGTTTATCGTTTTGGTCCAGTATTTTTATAAAAATTTGTCTCGCATAAATACATACACCCAATATCCTCCTTTACGTGTAGAAGAAACTTGTGAATGAAAACTTTTGCGACATGCATGATCGGATTTCTGTAACATTAAAACAAACGTTATTACATCTTCTAGGGGAAACGTAAAAAAAAAGTTAAGAAAAAAAAAATAAAAATTGGTGCTTATTCACCATTTTGTTTCTGGATGGTTCATAGACAAAACAGTGTCTGGTTTACGTTCAAGAGCCTACATTAGGTGTATTTAAAAACACTATCTACATCATTTACTTTACTGGGCTGAGATATAGGATAATCGAGGACGTCAGAAATCAAATTTCTTAAAGTTATACTTATTCAAAACACTAAGGTTTTTCTACCCCTAGGCAAAGAAAGCCTTAGCAGTTTTGATACAACTTTTCGGAATTTTTGGTTTCAATGATCTTCAACTAAGTATTTATTCTACCTTTTAACTGTTTTAGCGCCACTAATGAGTCTTGTGGAGACAAATGCGCGTCTGAATTTATTTTTAAGCGATAAAGCAACTGCTTATACTGATGTCAGGAGGTGCATTGCCTGTATAAAGGTGTTCTTGTAAACCTTTAAATCAAACATATATACCTTCAAACTAGTTTAACCACGCCACATTATGTATGTCACAAGTCAGGAGCACTGTAATTCAGTGGTTGTCGTTTGTTGCTGTATATCATATTTGTTTTTCGTTCATTATTTTGTACATAAATCAGGCCGTTAGTTTTCTTGTTTGAATTGTTTTACATTTGTCATTTCAGGGCCTTTTATAGCTGGACTATGGGGTATGGGTTTTATTCATTGTTGAAGGCCGTACGGTGACCTATAGTTATTAATTTCTGTGTCATTTGGTCTCTTGTGGAGAGTTCTCTCATTGACAATCATACCACATCTTCTTATGTTTATATATAGAATAATGACATTGTTGTTTAGCAATAGTCCCGAGAAGAGACGTATCCGAGAAACTTCCTCGAGTTGAATTACCATATATAAATTGTTCATCTTTTTTTCCCTAAACAACGTCAGTGTACATGTGTTCCCACTTTATCCGACTGGGATAAATCAAGCTCAATTAAGAAGCTCCAGGTTAGAAATTTTCACTCTGAAAAATCAAAGCAAAATTAAAGAAAATTGAGATAATTCTTTTTTCGACAATTTGTCTTAACAAAATGTTGCGTGGGCATAGGAAATAAAACCAAGATGAAGTAAAAAAAACCCTCCTTTTATGCGTACAAACCGTTTTGATAGTTGTTCGGTTGTATGAATGACGTCGCGTGCATTTCATTGATAAATTGACGCGGATTGACACTGACGTTGATGCACCGTTACTTCCAGTTATTGACTTATATTTCCGAGTATCACGTTCTGTCTGCGATCTAAATAAAATATAATACAGTACGTATGATCAAAGTTAAAATGTACAAATTTTCGATCGATGCAAAACGTTAGCAAATTCATTTGTATTTATACTCGCTGGCTGCGACACTCAATCCTGAACGATGTTACAAATGTACATGTTTAATGATTGGTAACTTAATTGGCTCGACTTAAATCATGTTATAATATCAAATCTCTGCTTAGTATGAAGCAAACATTGTTGAAACGTCTTATAAGTGACCAATCACATTGGTTAGATGTATCGGGTAGAGTTGAGTTCTCACAAAACATATTTAACCCCGCCGCATTTTTGCTCCTGTCCCAAGTTAGGAACCTCTGGCCTTTGTTAGTCTTGTGTGCTTTTTTAAATTCTAATTCATTTATATGTTTTGGAGTTTAGTGTGGCGTCCATTTTCGCTGAACTAGTATACAGTTTTGTTTAGGGGCCAGCAGTAGCCCGTCTTCGGGTGCGGGATTTTCCTGCTGTGTTGAAGACCCATTGGTGGCCATGGGATGTTTTCTGCTGTTTTGTCGAGCTGTTGTCTTTTTAACACATTCCCCGTTTCCATGTTCAACTCTTTTTTTTATGCGGCTATATTTAGGTCGCTATCAAAGCAAATTAGCATGATCAATGGATATTAGCTGTATATATTTTAAAAGTCTTGTATTTGTATTTCAAGCTATGTCTTTCAGTTTATTTATTTTCTAAAAAGCATACAAGATATTGAGTCGTATGAAAAAGCCATAGTTAACAAAGCTTCAGATTTTAGTCAGAGTTATCCTTAGTGTAAATGTGTTTATGATTTTGTGATTAATGAAATGCTAAAATATTGATTTTTTTTTTCATAGAGCCGAGGGAGGCAATATCGTCTCGTTGTTGGGGAGGGGGTTGTTTTTCGACTTAATAAGGTTTATTGACGTAATGATTTTCCATGTTTAGTTTTGCCGACACTCAGTTACATTGAAATTGGTGTAATCTATTAGTTACCAGTCGTATGTCAGCTCTGACGGAAGACAATGTTTCAATGATATTTTTTTCTGTGGATATTTCGTACTGCCCAAATATTAATTTAATTAATCTCGTTTTTGTTATGTTTTAAATTGGTGTTTGGGTCATGTTTTCTTACACAACTCACGCCATAATATTGACGTGCGTGTTACAAATTCTATGTTAATATACAGGATATTGTTATGTTACTTATTTGACAAGAAGAGGAATGTCGAATACATAGGTTCAACGCTTAAACAAAACTATTTCGAGAATAGGACTTATCAAACATACACATAATGCTTTGTATAGGATGATGTTTCTTGTATTACAATTAAGTTATTTGTTAGCTAAGATTTTTCTGTTTCACACGATATCACTCAAATGCCTTAACACATATGAAATTATTCCCGTGCGCTGAACACGGGTTTCTGGAGTTACCGTTGTTAAAGCCCAACAGTTTTGAAAGCCAAAAGAATTAACACTGGTAAGCACAAAAACCAAAAGCACCTATTAAGTTAATAGAACAGATAAAATAGTCTACGGTCAACATTTCTTATGGGATTTGCAACCTTAGCATAGCACAGTCATACAATTTTATGAACTGAACATTTACAGACAAACATATTAATTGACTCGAAGCAATTTTAAACATGATACTGTAGCTCGGGATTTTTTTTTGATATTTACTTTGCCTTGAGAAAATAAAAAAAATGATGATACATACATTCTAAGATGACACATATAAAAATTCTCATTTTTTATAATATCTAGGGTATATTTGTTCTTGAAAAATTGTCTGTTTCTTTTCTTTTTACTATATGATTATATGAGGTTAAACACTATATTGTACAGGGAAACCAGATATTTACACTGTAATCGTAATTAATCAACTGGCCCATGATATTGGTATATAAGGCCCCGGAATGACAAAATGTGAAACAATCCAAAAAAAAAAAAAAAATCCACAACAATACACCATATTTTTTAAAGGCAGACAGCAACCAACGCAAAAACCATTGTATTACAGAAAAATAGACAAAGTATTACAGTTATTATAAGCTAGTCCAAAGCCCAATTACAACTTATAAATAAATCACTAAAATTATTTTACAAACGATTTCATTACGTATGTTAAAATAAATAAAAACAACAGCCGCCTGTTAGTGTTGAAAAGTAATAAGTGGTATATTCAATGTCTTTTTGTTGCTTCGCATCACGGTGCGGAGCTATTAGTTTCAGTCGATATACACGCCATCTTGAAATAATTACTTATCACATATAGATTCTGATTGGTTGCTTAATGATGCGGCTGAGATACAGCAACAGCTATTTGCTTAAATGAGATAAAGAATTACAGACTTTTCTCGTCTCAGGATACGAAATCAAATGCCGGAAAGTTAACTTTGTGTATTTCAGTTCCGATCAACTGCCATTAATTCATGTTCGTTTTATTATGCATATATTGCACACTGAAATTCAATATTGAAATATCAATTATAAATATGTGTTTATTTGCTTTGTTAATCTGCAATATGCACGATTTGTTTTGCTAAACAATGTTCCTATACAATGTTTACAAAAATGCATTATCTGTATTTTATAACTCCTGCCAATCTAGGCACACCTCCAGAGTCGTATCTATTTGTAAATGTTTTAATTTTCAACAAGTAAAGTGAACAAAATTTTAAAAGCATGGGTGTATAACGCACAACACTGAACAGCCAGTTTAAAATTTCAGAAAAGTTCATCTTAATATATATATACAAAAATTGATATTCCAAGTCTAAGACATCCATTTTATATCAATCAATATCTAAAAATACCACATTTCCAATACTAAATCAACAACCACATGCACACATATTACCTTAAATTAGGATAGAGCGAAGCAGTCCACAGCTTTTTCAAACTTGTTTATGTTTTATTTCGATAGAACATAAAAAAAAAATGAAATAAAACGAATCTGAACGGGTGTCACATGTAGAGCAGGGTCTACTTACACCCCCGGATCACCTGAGATCACCCCGGTTTTTGGTAGGTTCGTGTAGTTAAGTTATTAGTTTTCTATGTTGTGTTTTGTAAACTGTTGTTTGTCTTTTGCTCTTTTTCTTTTTCTGTCATGGAGCTGTTTATTTTCGGCTTATGAGTTTGAATGTCCCTGTGGTATCTTTCGCCACTCTAACAAGTATATAAGATTGTTTTCATTAACAATTAAGCTGATGATCGCCTTGCATACGCTTTTATAATGACTTCCTGTTGTCAAAACATTTATAAAAAAGTTATTCTAATTACAAGACCTTTTTTGAATATTTTGAATACGTTTAAGCCCTTTTTATTAATATCTGAATTATTTAACTGAAATATACAATATAAACAAAATTACGCAATAAAGATTAAACACACTGCAGCAGATGTAGTAACAATCAATTTTGCCTCCCTTTATCCGTGGCAAAGACTAGTGTATCACCGATAATTGCGCAAAATGATTATAATTTGTAAGGAAATTGCTGTATCTTATTTATTATTCAAATAAATATCGACGTGATATTTAGAATTCATTGTAATGATATTAAAGCTTAACTTAATTTTTCAATTTATTGCCAAATATTGACTCTTATCATACACTCTCCCGTAAAAGAAATCAAGTGAAGCAGGTGCCTAAAATTTGAAGTTTGTCTGATGAAAGATTTTTAACCATTTTTAAACACTTAAGTGTTTACTTCAATTATTCAATTAGTTTATGTTAAAGATTATAACTGATTTCGTCATTTAAGACGATCAAATTCAAGCTTAAATATGAAAAATCTATCAAATATGTTATGAGTGTGACGTCCATTTTCATGGAACTAGTACATATATTTGTTTAGGGGCCAGCTGAAGCGCGCCTCCGGGTGCGGGATTTTCTCGCTGTGTTGAAGACCCATTGGTGGCCTTCGGCTGTTTTCTGCTCTTTGGTCGGGTTGTTGTCTCTTTGACACATTCCCCATTTAATTCTCAATTTCATCAAACCTCACTTTTCAGATGTTTTTTTTGGGTCTAAAATGGAAGTGGCCGCATTCGTGTTCAGTCTCAGCATAATACATTATGTATTATCATTAAATACAACATCTATACTACTAAAGGAAGAGACCGATTTCATTGAGCCGCAACTCCTCTGAAACCATACAAAGTCGGAAATATTTGTGATATGACGTGTAAATGTAGTGTTTTGTACTTCTTAAATTTGTCTTTAAAACAACCTTTTTTCCACAGAAAACGCCATTTTTTTAGAAAATATCCAAATTCGGAGACCGTTATCAATCCGTGTCTTATACGATTTCGCGCATGCTCAGTCGATTTTGTCCATTGTGTTTCTCATTTTGATCCCTTTCGGCTGAGACTACAATTTAGTAGTCTCAGCTTTCGGTAATGTCAACGGATTTTACGTAGCTCATACGGTTATTGAGTTAAAAGGGTAAATACTACTGAAAATCACACTTTGCCACAACTTTCTTAAGGTATTTAATATTTTTATTTTCCAACCGAGATGAATGGGGTCTTTTGCATTATGTTCCTCATTTTCATCTCTTTAAAGAAATAGAATTAAATGCATTAACCGTGTCCAAATCCTTACTGTGTCTACCTTATTACTGTGTTCACACTCTTTGTTTCAACACTTGCCCAATTGTACCGCGATTTCGCGGGCATCTTCTAGTATATTTAAATATTAAGACTGAACACAAGTGCGGCCACTTCCATTTTAGACAAAAACCGTGTTTGAATTAGCACAAATTCAAAAATTGTGACGATTTTAGTATTTTTGCATGAAATATTGATGTTAGTTCCTGATGCATGTCAATTGCATTGTCAAAAACAGCCCATAGTTATGTAACAAAAGTATTCTACTTTCCAATAAATAACTAAAAGTTTACATTTTCAACAACTTCTATATTCTGGGGCCAAAAAGGGGTCTTACCGGGCTTACTCCTTTCAGACTTCTCAACGAGGAATTTTAGAAAACTATGTTAAATCTTATCAGTACCGAAGCACAGTTAAGAAATGAATATGATACAATGTACATACTTAGCTGTATATGTCAAAACCTTTTGAATTGTTGGTACTCAATTATCAACTCAGTTGAAATCATCCCTTCGTAAATTTTACGGACGCCATCACGAGTTGGTTGACCGTTATGGAATAACCGTTTCACAGATGATATCGGATATGTTCCTTATGTCGTAACTACAATACCCTTCCCTTTTCACGAATGTGACCTACCGAATTAGACTATTTACCGGATTTGTAATAACATAAGCAACACGACGGGTGCCACATATGGAGCAGGATCTGCTTACCCTTCCGGAGCACCTGAGATCACCCCCAGTTTTTGGTGGGGTTCGTGTTGCTTAGTCTTTAGTTTTCTATGTTGTGTCATCTGTACTATTATTTGTCTGTTTGTCTTTTTATTTTTGGCCATGGCGTTGTCAGTTTGTTTTTGATCTATGAGTTTGACTGTCCCTCTGGTATCTTTCGTCCCTCTTTTATCATCACCTTCGTTCCTTTATTTGGCCTTATAACTTTATTTATTCGAGCGTCATTGATGAGTCTTTTGTAGACGAAATGTAAGTATGGCTTACAAAATTATAAGCTTGGTGCCTTTTATTAGTTTATTTATATTTTCATTTATGTTTGTTTTTAAGTGAAAAATTAATTCTTGGAGTATTACGTGATATTGCAATAATGTTATATAACATTATTGTGTTTCCGGTTTTTTCTTTGCACCAGCTGGCTTTTGCATAATAGAATTTATGATTCAGCATAAATTCGGTTATTAGTGTAAGCTATGTGTGTCATTGGCCGTGCTACTTTTTGTCTAATGAGTGTTATCACTTATCTGATTGATCACGCGCAGTATGACTGCGCATGCAATATTTTCAATAGCTACATTCGACGGAAGCAGACGGATATATTTTGGTGATTTAAAAAAATTCAGGATTCAGATTGTTTAGGTTTTTCCACTTCTTTTCCAATATCGGAACTCAGGTGGTATATTTAGAATTAGTCTCCCGTATGAATCGCGGGATGTTTTATTTAAATATAAATGTTTCAGAGCAAATTAAATTTCAATTTATTGCTTATTTTACATGTTTGTATATTTTGTCTTATCCGGAGGTAGCGATTATTGTATTAATGATAATTGAGCTACTTGAAGTTTCTTTATGTAAGTTACATAGAAATCTATAAGTGTTTATGGTATTCATCAATGAGATATCAACCCTTGACACCGATCTGCAAAAAATTTCACTCCGGCGGTCACAGCTTCATTATGCATGCTCGACATACATCTGATTATTATTTTGTTACGTTCATTTTATTATAATAAATTATTTATTTATCTATTTATCTATTTAATTTTTTCCTTCATGTTTGTATCACCACTTAATTAGTTAATATTACGAAGCATCGTTATAGATAGTATATTTAATACAAAGATTGTAATCTGTCTGTTTTTATTACATGTTTCATTATAAGAGGTTTTCATTATCATAATAGATGTGATTTAATTAACGTTTAATATTCTGGTAATTATCCCTGGGTATGCTTACGTTATAACCTCGTGTGCTCTATTTTTAGTAGCTTATCATTCGGCACAGATTGTTTAATCAGCCTCCTGGCACATGTAACCTAGATTAGGGTTTTTATGCCCCCCGCCGTAGCGGAGGGGCATTAAGTTTTACCCTTGTCCGTCTGTACGTACGTATACGTACGTACGTCGGTCCGTACGTCCCAAAATTGGTTTCCGTTCTCTAACTTGAGTTTGCCTCAACCAAAGCAGCTACAAAAACAACAACATTAGAAGCTACTACCCGACAAGAGGAAACACAGTCTCCAATAATACCAGATCCAGTCCCTAACCATCCCTCAACTTCAGGAGGAGTAGCAGTAATGGACCCTACATCAGTTGTTACAAATCGATCAGGTAATGCCATTAGTGAAGATCATACAATGTTCATGCAAACATCTACCTACTCGCCTAGCCTTGACGATGACATAACATTACGTGTCAGTCAGAATTTAAGAAAAAAAAAATTCAAAGGGGCGAGTATGTCGATTTGGCTCTTTTATTGCATAACTCAGTCATTGATAATGACAAGCAAAAAGTCACTTATGAGCAAGGGCAACTTGTCATAAATCCAGTTTTGCCCCAAACAAAGATCACAAACATCGAAACTTGGTCCGATGCCTTTCTAATTTTTATGAGTATATATTGTTCTATGCATCCTCATGAATTCCAAGAACTTGTAAAGTACATGACTTTTGTTCGAAAAGGTGCCAGACGTCATGGAGGTATCGGTTGGAAATACTATGATAAGCAGTACCGCTTGAAAAAAGCTCGAGACCCAAGTGGGTCGTGGGGTAAATTAGATTCGGAATACTGGATGTGGTATATGCAGTCCGCATCGGTTCAACCGGAGGGCCAAGCCACAAATCATGCCTCAAACAATCGTGCTTTTTACACAAACCAAACGGCTACTACACTAAGATGTTACAGTTTTAATTTCGACGGCATATGTAACAAGCATTATTGTATCTACAATCATTCTTGCTTGCGTTGTGGTCTGCATCATCCAATTATAAGTTGTGTTAAGCAAAACCAGTTTCATGGGCAAGTGTCCAGTCAAACTAGGACTGAACCTAGATTCAGTGGTCCAAGATTCACTAGACCAAGGTATAATTTTCGTTCCCTAAGACCAAATTATCAACCTCAAAGACCAAATGGACGCTTTATGGGAATTAGGCAGAACACCTATTAAGGTTGATAGTTTAGAAAAATACTTAAAATATTACCCAGACTCAAAACTTCTTTATTGTTATTGGAATGGTTTAGTCTTCAATATTCCGGTCCTCGAACTCCTTTTATTTCAAAAAATCTCAATTCAGCTGAACTGCTTAAGACAGAAACGCATTCGAAATTAAATAAAGAAATTGCTTTAGGTAGAATGTGTGGTCCTTTTAAAATAATGCCTATATCAACCTTGCGCACTTCACCAATTGGATTGGTCAATAAATCTGATGGGAGTTTTAGGCTTATAATGCACTTGTCTTTTCCAAACGGTTGTAGTGTCAATGACTTTGTCAATCCCAATGAAACATCTGTAAAGTACATATCCTTTGATGAAGTAATTGACATGGTGTCATCTCTCGGCAAGGGGGCCAGACTTGGGGTTCAGGACATAAAGTCCGCTTTTCGTCTTTTGCCTATTTCTCCAGGTGATTTCGATTTACTTGGAATATATTTTGATGGTAATTTTTATGTGGACAAATCCCTTCCATTCGGTTGTTCTATTGCTTGCGCCTTGTTTGAAAAAATCTCTACATTCCTGCATAGGTTGGTTGTTTCATCTGCTGGTAAGCATTCAGTTAAGCATTATTTAGATGATTTCATATTCGGCAGTTCTGTAAATTCGGATGACTGCTTGGTTTTAATGAACACCTTTACTTAACTTTGTAATGAGTTAGGCGTGCCTATAGCCGAGGACAAAACAATACATCCTACTACAAGATTAACTTTTCTTGGCTTAGAAATAGACACAGTTGACATGGTCGTTCGTATTCCAGTGGCCAAGCTTATTAAATTACGTTCTCAACTTCAACCAATGACAATAAAGCGGAAGATTAAATTTAAGGATTTCGAGTCGCTAGTTGGGTTATTAGCTTTTTGTTCACGTGCTGTGCCATCCTCTAGAGCATTTTTGCGGAGATTTTATGATGTTATTGCATCATTTAGGGTCAAGAAACCATTTTTCTCAGTTCGAATTACCTCTGAAATTCGAGAGGACGTCATGGTATGGTTAGAATTAAGGATGTCAACTCGGTGAAGATTAACTAATTGAGTACTCGTTCTATTTACCGAGCGATACTCGAGTACTCGCTCGGTAAAACATTAAAAAGATGGAAACACAAAATTATACCCATTTTATGTATTGTGGGTTAGTCTTATGAACGTAAAACCCTCAATATTATTACCTAGGACTAGATAATAGTCCAAGGAATTTTATACCATATTAGCTCATTTACTACATGTACTAATTATGTAAACTGGCAATAATCTAATCAAGTAATTAGTTAATATCTATAGAAAAATGATTACTCAAACAACGGTATTTGGGAACCGTAAAAAAACACATTTAATGATCAACAAAGCGGTGATGATTAGAACTTACTGATGCCTTTAATCCTTTTCTGAGGGTCGACACAGGGTGCAACGAATTTGTTCTTATTTAAAAATATTATCTTGTCAACTTTTTCTTGGACGAGGCGATTTCTCAACTTTGTTAGGTAACTAACATTCCTGCTGATGAAAATATATGATATAACGGTACAGAGGTGGGAGAATGACTAAGATAAGCTAAAAGTGTAAGCCTTGGAAAAGTGCTCTTGTTCATAACCTACCTCTGTTTGGAAGAATTTTAAATGACAGTTAAACGCAAACATTCGAATCATATTTTAATTTTCATTAATTTTGCTTAATATTTAATTTCTCGGGAGGCGCTCTCAATAAAATATTTTTTGTTTAAGCTTAAGAAAGCAACATTTTAACAGGAAACCGATTAGTCGAGTATCATTTTGGTATTCGATACTCGGTACTACCGAGCGATACTCGAGTACTCGAGTACTCGTTGACATCCCTAGTTAGAATTCTTAAAATCTTTTAATGGAGATTCTTATATTATTGGTCTGAATTGGACAGATAATGATATTTTGCAACTATTTACTGATAGTGCAGGCAATGCTGAACTTGGTTGTGGATCTTACTTTAACGGAAAATGGGTACAGTTCACATGGCCAGATTCGTAGGTAGGATTAAACATTTTACAAGACATAACATTTTTGGAACTCGTTCCTATACTTCTAGCACTTTGTATATGGGCTCCTCTTTTGAAAAATAGTAAGATTTTGTTTCGTACAGACAACATCGCGTTGGTTGATATACTAAACAAGAGAACATCAAAATCAAAAAGTGTAATGTCAATAATTCGACCATTCGTGTTGCGTACCATGCATTACAACATTCAGTTCAAGGCAAAACATATTGTAGGTGCCAAAAATGATATAGCTGACGCTCTCTCTCGCTTTCAGTTAGACAAGTTCAGAAGGTTAGCACCAATGGCGGAGGATACACCGGAAATAGTCCCTCGGGAGTTAATAGACCTGATCTTCAAACTGAAATTGACCGACTAATTGTATCAGCAGTTGCACCTAATACGGCAAAGGTTTACCAACAAGCTTTACGGTCATTTAAAGATTTTAGGGCCTTATTCCCATTCGAAGATCTATGGCCTGTTCCATTACATCACATAACTAACTATATTGCCTATATGTCATTCACTGGAACTGCGGCCTCAACTGTCAAATCGTATATCTCTGGGTTGAGTTTTTCAGTAAGATTAAAAATTATACTGACTGCTTTAATGCTTTTGTTGTCAGAAAGCTACTCGAAGGAATGAAGTGTTCTCAGCGTCGACCAAAGGATGCTATGTTACCCATAACGCGTGATTTATTGTCAAAAATCTATAACGTTCTACCTGCTGTTTGTCATAATGATTTTGAAACTAAACTCTTCCAAGCTTCGTTTTCCTTGGCCTTTTTGTGGTTTCCTTAGAGTTGGCGAACTAACCGCTGCCCAAAAACACGCCTCAACCCAATCCCATGCACTTGATTATAAAGACATTAAGATAAATCTATCCAGTATTGAAATCCGCTTACGTTCATCTAAGACTGACCAGTGCTGTACAGGAACTACAATTGTTATTGATGATAGGCCTTGTGATGTTTGTGCAGTTTTCGCTTTACGTAATTACTTAAAACTTAGACCAAATGTCGCTGGTCAACTGTTATGTCATTTTGATGGAACCCCTATCACTAGATACCAAATTTCGAGAGTCCTAAAAAAGTCACTGAATATTTTGGGTTTAAGTCAAGCAAAATATAGTTCTCATTCATTCAGGATAGGTGCTGCCACAAGTGCTGCCATGAATGGCTTATCTGATTATGAAATTCAGGCCATGGGTAGGTGGAAGTCTGATTCATTTCGTTCATATATTCGAATACAACAATGTCTATAACTGTTAGATTTATTTATAATTTTGTGTAATGAACTTGCAATCACTTTAGTGGGACTAACCGCTTTTTAAGAATTGCAGGTTCACCAATTACAATTTGGGGGGATTGTTGGTTCCTCCTTGGTGAAAAATGCATTTGTTCAAGCTAGAACAAGACCAGGTGGCATTAATCTTGGACTAGATCAAACTGGTGTTCGGCTGTGGTGGTTGGGTAAAAGCGGAATGATGCTTAATGATCTACTAAATAGGATCAAGCTAATGCTTAGATATGAGGAATCCCCAACTTATCTAGTATTACACATAGGGGGAAATGATATAGGAGAAATTAAGACAGGAGTGTTACGTAATAGACTAAAAATTAATTTGAAGAAAGTTTCAGAACTTTTACTGAATACCACATTGGTATGGTCACAAGACTCACTTGGCGTTACTCCGCTGATACTAAAGCAATGGATAGATCCAGGCAGAGAATAAACAGCTCGCTAGCAAGTTATATCATTCGGAAAGGGGAACATTACATACGATACCCCGATATATATCCTAATTCTACATTTATATGTCAAGATGGTGTACATTTGACTGATATTGGTAATTACATTTTTCTAAACACAATTCAGGGCGCTTTAGAGGCCTTCCTTGTCTACTCACCACATACTTTTCCCGAATGTAAATCATGAAATTGTATGATATTCATTTGAATTCAGTTTTTATTAAATATTTATAGCTCTTCTATATCTTATATTGTTATTGTATTTGGCACACAGCTTTTACGCAGCTCTATCCGCTTTGAATGGCGGTTGTGGACCCGTCAGTCATTTATGACTGCCTTGGTCAATTTGGCACATTTCGCTGCGTTTACTTTAACTATGCGTCATTTTGTCGCATATTTCATTTAGCATCCAAAACATTTGATATTGGGGGTCTCTGTATCCCAGGACCCACCACACAAAAAATTAAGAATCTCTGTATCCCAGGATTCATTTTATTTTATTGGATGCTTCATTTATTGTAAATATTTAGTTATCTAGTTATCTTTTTGTAGTTTGCCAATATGAAAGGCGACTACGTTCATTTATCTATCTGTCTAATTATCTATCTGCTATATATATATATATATATATATATATATAAGTGCCTAAGAATGTAACTTTATCACACTAATGAGTGTTATAAAATTAGTTGTTATATTTTATATTATTCACGCAATATTTCGCTAAACAAATTAGCTTCATCCGGCGTGTGCATCTCTCAAGGTGAAATCGGATGCATGACAAAAAATATTTTGTAGCTTGAACTACACAAAATTTGAGTAAAAGTTTAACAAAATTTATTGATGTTCTATAAAAATATATGTTTGTAAATTGTCTAGAATATATAAAAATATGTTTGCCGCTTATTGTACATAGCAATTCTTAAATCAAAACAAATAGTTGTTTTAGTTAAATAGAATGAAGTTCAGGATTTAGTCCTTTGGTTTTGGGTAGAACTGTTTTTCGTCTCTCTCATTAAGTCCATCAGGTTCAAGAGTACGTAGCTGATGCATCCAGAACCTTTCTCTCTGTTTTCTCCTTTGGGAGTCCCAATTTTGGTTTACCTCAATTATTTGAAAGGTGATATTTTCAAAAGTATGCCCTGTTCTTAAGAGGTGTCTCGTAATTGGACAGTTTCTTCCTTTTGTATAAAAAGACCGGTGATTGTTAAGTCTGATGTTGAATTTCGTTTCTGTTTCACCAACATACTGCAGCTTGCAAGTTCCACAAGTAAGAATATAAATACTATTTTCCGTTTTGCAATTAGATGTAACATAGATGTTGTATCGCTGCTTTGTTACTGTGCTGCTGAAAGAGTGGTCAGTGTTGGCGACTTTACAGCACAAACAATTGATTCTTCCGCATTGTTTGTAACACCCAATTTTAGAAGTCTCTTGTTTCTTTACTTTAGATGTGACAAGTATGTCTTTGAGATTTTTGGGTCTGCGATAGGCAATAACAGGAGGTGATGGAAAAATTTCTTTTAAGGAAGAGTCATTTTCGATAAGACGCCAGTGCTTGCGGATAGTAGATGAAATATTTGTCAAATCGGGATGGAAGGTGACAACAAACGGAATTCTATCTGCGCGGGTCGTCTTATCTTTGTATTCCATGAGGATATCTCGATCTTTTCTTCGGCTTTATCAAAAGCGTCTGTGATGTTTTTGCTTTTGTATCCTCTTGATTTTAGTTGTTTTTTTAGATAGTTAAGATATATATATTTTATATATATATATCTTAACTGTTTATCTAGTTATATGTATTTATAATTGTGTAGTTTGTAATAAAGCTGTTGCCAAATACTACCAAACTGTGTTTCTGATCTTTGCGCATCAATAATAATAGAATTTATGATTCAGCATAAATTCGGTTATTAGTGTAAGCTATGTGTGTCATTGGCCGTTCTACTTTTTGTCTAATGTGGGTTATCACATATCTGATTGATCACGCGCAGTATGACTGCGCATGCAATCTTTTCAATAGCTACATTCGACGGAAGCAGACGGATATGTTTTGGTGATTTAAAAAAACCGACCCACCCACCACTATTTGTTTCAGCATTGCATACTATATATGGACAAATTTTTGCTGTGTATTGATATATTTTTTCAGAATGTTCCTGCTACAATTAAAGGTGTGAGACGTCAACTAAGCAGTCACTGTATATGGAGCGTATCAGTTTAGTATCCACTGTGTACTTGTCTGTAGTCCGTAGTTTGCTGGTACAGCTGTACCATCTCAACGTAATGTGCGTGTTCTGTTTCAAGACTATGTATTTTAGAGATATATAAATTGAGTAATCTGTACATTTCATCCGTATAAAAAAAAAACCAATGCTTGCATACGCCCGTTAATATGAACATTTTGTACTGTATTAAGTCATGGGTACATTTCGCTGCGTTTTCTTTAACTATGCGTCCTTTTGTCGCATATTTCATTTAGCATCCAAAACATTTGATATTGGGGGTTTCTGTATCCCAGGACCCACCACACAAAAAAATTAAGAATCTCTGTATCACAGGATTCATTTTATTTTATTGGATGCTTCATTTATTGTAAATATTTAGTTATCTAGTTAGTTATCTAGTTATCTTTTTGTAGTTTGCCAATATGAAAGGCGACTACGTTCATTTATCTATCTATCTAATTATCTATCTGCTATATATATATATATATATATATATATACAACTCGTCTAAACATCAACCCAACAATGTTAGATCTGTAAATTTGCTTTCGCAAATTTTTGTTCTTCCTCGCCGAGTTCGAACCCATGCTACTGAGATATCGTGACACCAAATCGCCTGCACTGTAGCCGTCCCGCTAGACCACACGACCACCTGGGCTTCATAAAATGAAGCTTTCGGTGGCCGGGTGTTACCTTTCCACGTCAGTTTAATCTGGCGTCGTACTACAGTACATGATATATAAGGCATGGAGATGTTATTTTACAGATCAGCTAAATTATCTATAGTAAAGGATCCTACAGATAATTTGGCTGATTTGTAAAATAACATCTCCATGCCTATATATATCATGTACTGTAGTACGACGCCAGATTAAACGACGTGAAAAACACCTGCCACCGAAAGCTCATTTTATGAAGCCCAGGTGGTCGTGGTCTAGCGGACGGCTACAGTGCAGGCGATTTGGTGTCACGATATCTCAGTAGCATGGGTTCGAATCCCGGCGAGGGAAGAACAAAAAATTTGCGAAAGCAAATTTACAGATCTAACATTGTTGGGTTGATGTTTAGACGAGTTGTATATACATAATGTACACAGCCATGTATCACCATCACTGCTGGTGATCCGATGGATAAATCTGTTGTAGAGTTGTCACTGGCTCAGACGTACTTATATATATATATATATATATATATATATCTTAACTGTTCATCTAGTTATATGTATTTATAATTGTGTAGTTTGTAATAAAGCTGTTGCCAAATACTGCCAAACTGTGTTTCTGATCTTTGCGCATCAATAATAAACCACTTTTTATATTTCATGTCTATTTATATTTCATCTGTCAGTCAAATCATGAGTGCTG